>JAQGBT010000241.1:0-64254 GCA_034698585.1 Disparrhopalites patrizii
AGAGACAGAGAGAGAAAGAGAGAAAGAGAGAAAGAGAGAGAAAGAGAGAAAGAGAAAGAGAGAAAGTTAGAGAGAAGTGTGTCTCTCTCGCCATTCACAAGGCTCCGAGACACCCCGGGAAAGGGAAAGGGAGAAGCGTGCGAGTAAATAGTCGTGGTAATAGCAAGTCTTTTACAGTGCCTGTCACACTTGTGTCACCATATTTGATATTGACTTCTCTCCTTACCAACTCCTTCGTCTTCTTCTAGTCTTGAGTGCCTCCATTGGACATGACTGTATATGCCTCTTTACTGCTCTTAAACACCGCTGGATTACCACCATTCTAGAAAGAGAGAGGGAGAGAGAGCAACAACAACAAAAAATACCCTTCATGTCTCAAAAGACCATCAAGGCAGGGGAGAGAAAAAGTCATTTTTAGTACATGTACACAATGCACCAAGAACGTCCGTCAAACCCCACTCTCGCTCCTCAAGATGACTTTGTAAAGTGTTATTAATGAAGTCACAAATTTGTGATGCACTTTGTGCTCAATATAATTTGCTGGACTTCAGCCTTGCTTTCTCTCTCTCTCTCTCTCTCTTTCCGTCTCCGTCTATCTCTCTCTGTCTGTGTCTGTACTTGTCTCTCTTTCACTTTCCCTCCTGCCTCTTTCTCCCAAGATAAGGAAAGGAGAGAAAAAATATAGAAAAAAGGAAATGGACGAGACTGGGACCGCGTGAATGGGTAAGACAGAGATTTTGAAGCCAGACGCAACTTTTCCCTGCGAGTTTGTTATTTATTTGGTTAAGTCAAACTTTGACAGGTTTAATGAAAGCTGTAAGGACGTGAACATACATGTGTACGTGCATATGTGCGGTGGGGGAGAGTTGTGTGTGTGTGTGTAAATATGTTACCAGTACGAAAGTATCTCGTCATGTGGAGACAAAATGGTATTTTGATGTAGTTTACTCCTACAACTTTTCCTTCTCTTTCCAATTCAATTCTCTGGAGTATATTCCGGAGGCTCCTTCACCATTTCCCCACAGCCTCTTCCTACTTAAACATTCTTATAACTTTGCACTTGCCACTGTGTACGAGGTGTTCCGCAGGAGCTACCGTCATCAACCTTGTTTTTCGGATGTTGTGTGTGTCGGCAAAGATGGCAGAAAAAAGTTGGATGAATCATGTTTTCCTCTGCTTTTTTAGAGTTTGTACTGGGTTTGCAATAATTTCTGGCCCGCCTCCTCAAACCAGAAAGCGTGAACGTGTTACAGCTAGTTTTGAGGCTTGTCAAATTGACAGAAAAATAGCCCGTGTTTATTCCTTTACTGGGATAGCGCTATCTAATTGCCCGTTTGTACGTAATCAGTGATTTTTCCATCTCGTCCGCTTTCCTTTTCCAGAAAAAATTGACAAATAGTAGGGAAATCTTGAGTTAAAACTAAAAACACTCATCCCATACCTTTTAAATGGATTACAAATTAAATTGACACCTGTGCGTTTATTGAGGATTGTTTAATTAATTGTTGGCCAATACGAATATTACACATGTATTGTGCGCATAAATGTCAATAGACTTTGACAAGATAAAAGTTTCCACGTGAATGACAGAGACCGTCTGTTTGCATGTAGATGCATGGCAAAAATTATGGACTACCCTGTACATGCACCTTTACGGTATGACTCAAACCTCTCACTCGATAGGTTGGAGTGGGTTGTAGACGGAAAAATTTAGGAGCCCAATCTCCCGTCACATCATCACCATCATCATTATCATCATCATTCCTGCAGGTAAAAGAAAAATTTCAGAAAAAAAAGAACTCTCTGCTCCTTCCCAATAGAGGGAAAGATACGGTGATAACGAATATGACTTAAGTCTTTTGCAAGGGGAGAATTGCTTCCAGCAACAAGGAAAAAAAAGTTTTATGCCTAATTTATTCCATTAGGAATTGGTAATCTAGTCAGTTCGTAGCTGTAATATTAGTAGATACAGAGCTTATGCCTTCCTCATCAGTGGCATCACCCCAGCGTCATCATTTAACTTTGTATAGACGAATACACATATCTTCCTATACGGATTAGTTGGTTATATGGAGAAAAAAATACGAGAACAATCTCGGTAGGTGCCATCATCAAAGTTTTTTTTTGAGGAGCGGAAAAAAATGATACGAGAGAGAGAGAGACAGAAAAAAAGAAAGTATTTTTCGCTAACGAGAAACTAGCTTAATAACGGGCACGTTTGACGAGTGAAATCCTTTCCTATATTCCTACTTCTCTCCTGATTATTTACTATCCGAATCATGTTTAATTACACTAATAAAGTGGTACACAGTAGCATCTTAGATGTCTTTCACTTATTATTTGCTTTCAAACTCACGAAAGTCCTTCATTACGACCATGCGATTTTCATTCCTCTGCTTGTACCTATCAACTGTTGCATGCTATTTTTAAAACTTGAAAATAATACAGAGCACCTTGATTTGCAAGTAGGTTTCTATTGTTATGAAAAGTAAACAAGTTTATCGATGAGAATAAAAAAAATCCGGGGGAAATGTTCTTTCACAGGATTCCGTCCTTATTTTTTACTTCAAGTATGTTTTGCCCTTTTATTTCGTGCAATTTTACTCTTTGTTAGTTAGGTGCTAAAGCTATTTGTAGTAGGGAGATCTGCACACACGCTACACATATGAAGAAGCGGATTTTAAAGCGCTCAACTGTCATTATAATTAAGCTGAGTTAACATGCACCAAAATGTGTATGTTCTATAATTCCACAGTGCTTCATTGTAGCACAGATGCAAAAGCTCGTGATCAATTTTCCAACAGTTGGTAAATTGTAAATGTTGGTAAGTTGTAAATGGTGTGATGTCAAACCCGAAGCTATACATTATATATTGTCTCATATGGATTTTAAAGCATTCGTTCATTGGATTAATTTTCTTTCTATGTCAGAGAATCTAACGATATGTCAACATGTGTAAGAGCAGAAAATCCTCCCGTGCGTCTCGTCTTAAATTATTTATCAAAAACTGATGTGACGACTCAACGAGAAAATAATCATGCATGTGTACTGTTAAGACACGAATGTTACACGCTTGAACATTAATCAAACTTATATAATACGAATATGGGATGATAAGGACGAAGCTGGAAAGTAACTACCGTGTGCATAAATTTTGAGGAAGGACAAACATTGGCTGAGCACATGTGTGATGAAAATCTTACTCTCTTATTATTAGGTGAATACTACAGTAAATAGTTCCCGAAAAAACGGGGCGGTCTGTTAGGTACAGACATGGAGAGGGAGGGGAAAGTAAACAAAAGGAAATAAGGGAGCTGTGGCGATATGTATTATTAAAAAAATATTGACATTTATGTTTTTTTTACGATTGACAAGAGTAGCTGCGTATTGTGTGGATGAAGTAAAAGGTAGAATTAAGGAGCTTAGCTACTTCTCTCTGTGTGTGAGTAGAGACTTAAAAGGAAATAATCCGATTAACATTATTCGTCTCCGACGTGACAAGCTTCTCTAAATGTTTTTCAACTCACTCGTGAACACGATGGGAGCGCTCCTGCTGGTGTCGTCTGGTCAAAAATACAATTATTACGTTCCCTATACATCTCAGCCAACAAAACCAGGCATGAGAAAACCCTACTTTCTGGATTTTTACACGCCTGTCTGCATCCGTCCTCCCAAAAATTATTGAAATGATAACATTTTACCAAAGAGACAGCTTAAGTTTACGCAGTGGCTTGCACGTGGAGTGTGGAGTCAAAAATTAGTTGGCCTTTATTTATTTACCGTGTCGTGATAATTGTATTATATGTTATTATTTAGATTATTACTATTATTATGTACTTTTCTTAATCAAGCCTCTGCATTATGGAGTAAAATCCACAGATCATTCCAGATTTTTATTTTCTCAGTGGATCTTAAAAATAAACTGTAATCTCGTTTTGTCTCCTTTCATGTCATTCACGATGATTCTATGGTTTTATCTTCCTCACTATTTTTATCCTCAACCACTGGTCTTCCCGTTATATTATCAAAGACGTAATTTCATTTCTTACCAACTCAGTTCACATTTTGGACGAGCGTAATCCGTAAGCAGAGAGAAAGCACCAAAAGGAAAGCGCATCTTGCATGCTGGCGGAAATAGATTTTCATCAATATGATCCTTTAATATGCAGTTGAATGAGGCCTACTTTAATATAACGTCGGGACGCATGAAAAGGTGCTACCCTTTAAGGCCAATGCTTGTTCACCACTGAGTATTAATGTTTTAGCATCCACATTGTCACAATTTTGCCGAGTTTCCAATTTGTAGTGTGTAGCTAATTGGCCTTTCTTCTCAATTTTATCATTTTCTGCTTTCCCCTTCCCTGCTTTTTCCGCTTGTACTGCTATTATCCGCTCTTGCTTTCACCAGTTTCTGAAGAAGTAAATTTTCCATGCTTTTATGCTACTTTCTCTTTGTCTTGGCGGATACCTGTACCTTTGTTGGGTTATAACATGTTCATCGTTCTAATCTTTTGTTTCACTGCTTGTTATAAATAATAATGAACGTGCTGTGATTTGTTTATTCCAGTTTTCTGGGTGTTACAGAGAAATCATGGTGGACAGTTTCAGCTGAGAAACTGCGAATCTCCTTTTTATCGGTTTCAGGTCAAATTATCCGCTAAATTTGAATTGGCATCATTAGGTGGAGAATAAAACTGTAAATAACATTACGAAATCCGAACCTGGAAAACATTTGGAGAAATACAGGATGCCTAATGGACACCTTAAAAACTTTTTGACTACGTTGACAGCAAAACGGGAGCTGCCAGGACTAATGAAAGGCAAATATTTTGAGGAAATGGAGAGTATTTTGAAAACAATGCTTTGGAATAGAAACACCTTTCCATTTGCTAACATTAGTTATATCCCGGGAAAAAGATCCTCCAGAAAGACTTCTGCCCACATTACACAGCAGTATAGAACACATACATAAGTTGGAAGAACAAGTATATTCATTATTCCTAAGTTTCGTGTAGAACAGACGTTCTTTCAAATTCATCAGCAACATTCGTCAGAAATACCATGTATGACATAGTACTTTTTTTAAATAACAAGCCCAATATTCTTGTAATGGAGCTAGTTAATGCCTGTCGTTGCCTAACTATGTTTACCTAATTAGACTAGTATTTCTACCTGTGATTGAGCATTGACGCACAAAGTAGGTATTGCAATAGAACAAAAATAGTACTTCCAAATCCTTGCTTGTAGATACGAGTTTTACATCAAGCACTTTTACAAAATAGTTGCTTTAGCTTGTTATGACCTTTCTGAAAAGGTGTTTGTTGTCTAATTAAAATTGTTTAAATTTCCCCAAATTGACGCACTTCTTGTTACTCCGGGCATCAAGATAAACAAATCTTCTTTTTACAGCTGCATTTTACATCCTAAGCATTTTTACTGTTTTTGTTGGTATTAAATAGGTAGATACATGCATACATATGTATATACATACGTGCATATGTGTATAGTTCATAATAGGGAAAGTTCCGTTGGATTGAATAAAGCAGCTGAATAAATTATACATATAAATCCCGATGTGCCTCATTTCGAAGGAGACTTCAATCGAGATTTAAAGAAACACTCACACGTTTTGATTCATAAGGAAAGATGATGAACATTGACCTGAGATATTTGTACGTTCTAATTTTAGTAATCCACCAGTGAGTTCCACGGGAAAACATTTGCTCATCTTGGATACCGCATTATTGAAGGATTCATACTCGCAAAGCAATTTCTCGGGAACTCCAATCTTATTCACTGTAATTAAAATGTTGTTCTGGAAACTTTATTCTAGCAAAAACTATGTGGAAGGAACCCGAAAGTAATCTTTAGCAAGCAAACTCAAGAAAATGATTTCTACACACTTTGAAGTTTATGTTGCGAATTGCTAGCTAGAACGCAAACAGAAGAAATTCAGAGTATGTGAAGAATTTCTATGCGTATTTAGCAAGAAATACAGTGTTCATCTTTCCCGATATAATAATTGTACATATATTAATTGTAAAATACAACCAAAATCAAACATTGACGGTCCCTGTCAAATAACTTGGTGCGAAGTTATTACACACAGAAACCACAAGAGTGTTTCTACATGAGCTCGTCATTTTGCTTCAAAAACTTTTTTTTACTTCAAGCATGACCTTCTATGTACCGGTACATCTTGGATTATACAAACTTTTTAAGTAGTTCCAGCTGTCACAAACTTTGGATAAGACACCTTCCAGAAAATTGAAAAGGCGACGGAATCATACAGAATATGAAGAGAGTAAACAAGGATTTATTTTGCAAAAATCAATGTTACGGTTAAAATAATTTGTTCTTTCCCCCAACAGTAATTATCAAGTTGATTGCGAAAGTATTAATTAAATTTTTCAAGTACTTTCAAATGACGGTGCAATGCAAACTTGTATTGCTTGTAGTTGTAAACAACCACCGTGTTTTATGGACTTCCCCGCAGAGATTATCAAGTGACATTGACAAGTTTTTACATTGCAAATTGCAACTTATATCATTAAGAAAATCATATTCTGTCAATTTTGTACGAAAGGGCAGCTCTCACTTGGTAGAACAAATTCTTTACAACTTTAAACGCTATAATACCACGGTTTTAATTCTGTCAAATCGCAAACAATTAAAGGACCTAAAGCCAGATTCTTCACTTTAAATTTGAAATCGTGCAGTGACAGAAACTTTTCTTCCTGAATGTAGAGGCGGAGAGGAACAGATAAAATAGTGTCAATGCCGCTTTTCGATCTTTGAAATTCGTCTTTTGTATCCAAAATTGGCTATGGAGGATGAGTTTCAGGTCTGTAATTACAGTCATAATAGAATGTATAATATCCGCCAGTGATGTACTACATTACAAAGAGCTAATACCACGAATTTCTCCTTCTGTGACATTTAAATGGTACATCTCCACTCATTCCAACGTGAGTATGCTGGTGAAATGTGAAAAACTTCAAACTGTCTAACACGGGTTTTCCCTGAAGAATATTTCGACAATTTACAGTGCAAAGGCATTCCTCGTAATCTGTAATAAATTATAACTCTCCGAAATGTTTGAATTGCAAAAATAACGCATTTGGCACACTCAAAGCCTCAATAAATTTCAGAATCGTCAACGGTACCGCGATGAGAACAAAAACGAGTTTGTCTTTCTCACCGAGTTCAACACCTCCACCAATCCAAGTACTGGCAGAACTACAACCTCCATTTTTACTCTCTTTCCGATAGATGTCTACCAGACAACCTGTTTTTTTCGGTTACTAAATATCACCTCGTATATCCCATACATCTCAAATGGAATGCTTCGATGTAGCTGGAAGTTGCAACCCCTTCGCCATTCAGATATTATTTAACCACAATAAATATAATTTTATTTAATTTGAACCTTAAAGTTAATAGAGGGTAAGTTACAGGTTCATGTTGACTGTTTTTTACATTCCACTTTCATGAATCATATCACACAGAATGAGAAGTGAATCCGAGAGAGAAAGTCGTATCTATTTGTATATGATATGTACGGAGAAAAACCGGGGTAAGTCCATTTTTTCGCAAATTGTTTTTTCTAAAAATCCACGCAATCAAAGCAATCTCCACACGTAGCATATTTTTCTCCTGGATTGCATATCGCCATAAGCATTCTAAAAGGGACGCTCCGAAACTCCCATGCAGTGCCAAAATGAAGCTTTTTAAGTCCATCAAGTATACATCTCCCTGTATTACCCATATGTACCTGTACTAAAAACAAACGGGTATCTTCGCCAGTATGACAATTCGTTAGCAAAAAGAAAGAGAGAAACAAGGGAGAGAGAGACACGAAGTTAGAAAATAGAAATGGCGAGGCAGACGAGACGGAGCCAGGTACAAGGGATGGAGTGGCGCAAGAAGAGCTTCGTATAATTGAATGACTTTAATCAGAATTGGAATTTTGTGCCTGCTGTAGAATTTCTTACGATTTGTGGAATTAAAAACTCGTGTGATTATAAATACACTCATGTATTTTCAATTTATTTGCTAGAATAAAGGCTAGAATGAAGGCTCCACTATTTCATTTCATAAATATACCTGGCACCACAATCTGGGAGATATATTGCGAAATGAGTATTCTCGGATTGAAATCGTGTTCTTGAAAATCGTGGTATTCCAGAGCTGCAATGGAAGTCGAGACAGGGAAAGTTTTTTAATATTATATTTATTAATATTTTTAATTGCTATGTGCATCTACTTTAATTAGAACAGCTGCGTATGTATCATCATTGTGCACGATCACTGAACGACGCAAAAGGGTTGCCAGTTACCATTCAAAACACAGTCAAAGCACCCCAAATAATGCCGGCGTGTACAGGGTGAAAGAATATATTCTTATCCATACTGCTTACCACAGAAATAACATGAACGAGATGAAAATAGCATTTTTTTCATTCGCAATTTGATTGCGGATCTAGTAGAAAGATTTGGTGTCTGATCGACAAAAATTTGACGGCTGCTTTGCAGCCAGTTAAAAGCTCTGAATTTTCAACGAAATCAGATGCGATCTCAAGGGTCAAGCTGTGTTTTCAAAGATAATTTTCATGACGAACCCCAGATCCCTTTAGCATTATTATTACGTGTTTGTGATCATATCTGTTGAAAAAAGGATTTTTGCTAAAAAAAAGTGAAAGTAAACCTGAACGAAAACTGACCTTGAGCAACTTCCTGGAACATATTTTTCAATTATAGAAAAATTCATTGGATCAAAATGTCCTATTTATTATGCATTTTTTTCAAAAAAATCGTTATGCCCTACATGTTTTCCATGTTTTGGCCAGGACGAGTGGGAAATATCTAATGCCTAATACATAGATTGTTGCGAAAATATCCAGTCGTGCAGCAGCGTTGAAAGGCTCTAAAAAGAGGCCCCGGTCATTTAAAAAAATAATGAAATTGAAGGCATTTATTAATAGGTTTTTTGCATTGCTTCACCTAACAATTTTCTCCAAGTGCACTGTGTACCACTCGTTAGAACTTATATATAATTGTATCCTGGACCCCAACCTTGGCATCTGACACTCGCTCATCAGGGACACTTTTACCGCCTCAGTACCAACGGACGAAAATGGACTAGGTACATTGTCCAATTGGTCTCATAACAACAGGCCACAAAATACAAGTTTTCTCTCCCATTTTGTAACTCAATTAGAAAAAGTACTATCCAGTCGTACTTTTAGTTGCATCCAGACCCGAAAAAATGGAGCTAATGAGTACTTTCAGTTGTTTTCTCAGCGCTACCGTCTGCCCACGTTAGCGAAAGTGATTTCATAAGACTCATTGAGTCAGTTCATACTTAAATATGCATCGATCTAATAATGCCTAGGTTCCAAAATATCTTCAGAAGGATGTAAAGAGGATGCACAGTGAACCCTGTTGAAGAGGTAAGTTCCACACAGAAATGCCAATAAATTCGAATCCGGCATCTTCCAGCCAGTTATACGAATAAAAATATACGATTAAAAATCCTGGCCCATACACCAATGAATGGATAAAGCACCTGAAATCATGTCTGGATGAGAGAAACGCATTTGGAAAAAAAAACTTGTACAAAAAGTACAAGGAGCAACAGTAGGGATGATGGCTTTATTAACTTTAACACGTCGTGTGTAATCACCTGTGAGAAACAGCAGAAAACGTGCACTATGAGACTTGTTGCCGTGCGGAGGTACGTATTATCAAGGCATATAAAGGTCATAAAATGCACAAATTATTTGATTTTGTTTACATGTGTTCCATTCTCCTGGGGAACAGGTAACCACAAGCACTTTTACTTGGTACTTAAAGCTAAGAAGTACCAGTTTCTTTTTAATTTGGAGCCGTCGGAAGTTTATTAGTGGCACTCATTTTTACTCCCTCTCTCTCTCTCTCTCTCTTTATCTGATTGTAATGGCATTTAAAAAAACGAGTAGATTCATGTGGAAAAGTTGTAAGCTTTTTCATATGTGTGCAATCGTTATGAGCCCAAAATGAATAATTACCTTTTGCTTGAGGTACAAGAATACACTCACGCAAGTAATTATAGTTGCCCCGGTATTGGAAACACGGATTTATTACAAGGTTTCCCCTTTACTCATCTTCTTTCTTCGTGATGAAAGTGACGCACATTACATGTCTCATCTCTTGTCGCAACAAATGGAAGACATGGAGAAGGGGAAAAAACGAAGGAGTAACAAGTCTTCTTCTTCCTTCTCTGTTCCTATACTATTCGCCTTTATTATACAAATGTTTGTCATGACGGCTGGGCGTAAATATATACGTACTTTGCAGAGGAAACAATGGGGAAGGATTCAGGTAGGTTCTTGAGGATCTACCGCAGAAAACAATGGGTAGGCGTCAATTAAATTATCAAGAAAACCCTTTATTTTTGCACTAACTTATGCACTTCTATGATGTACTCCTGCATGTTTACATGGATCACCTCTCTTTAAATACCTTTTGCATTCTGCTTCTCTTGGACATTATATGCAGCTGTTTCACGCTATTACTAAGACCCAAATGAAGCGTTTTTTTGTACTTTCCTTCAGGAAGGGTTATTTTGGTGAGCTTTCATATTTGAACTTACGACTTAAAATCCCAATTGGAACGTTTACGCTGGATCCTGACCACCGATAGGGAAATGCATTTCTCGACAATTGCATCAATGGAATGAAGAACGCTTCAATATGTTCCTATTCATGTTGATCAGATGTTTACGATTTACCAGATTTACCAGAAATGCTCATTAAATTGTCGTCATTTTCCTTGCCGTTTTACTGGCAGTAACCTTTTTGGATTGTTAAGTATTTTGTTGGTGGTAGGCCACCAAGATAATTTCTTCATCATATCACATGGGAAAAAACCGCGCCTGCACAGGTGTACAATTCCAACAATATGTGGAATACAATTTTACCCAGTGTCTACTTCCATTTTTGCGTGGTTTAGGGTGAGACAAATATGATATAAAAAATGTGTTTTTGAAGAATAACTGTGTGTGGTCTCCAGTCGTAAAATACGTAATAGTCCTTGCCGGAGGATTGTAGGTAGTTGAGCATGTGTTCGTATAGTAATTTAAAAAGTGGCTTGATAATTTTTTTTAGTTATTATATTACAAGCAATAAGATAAGTAAACACGCTAGTTTCTGTTAAGGAGCTTTCCCTTGCAAGGCTATTATTCCTTTGATCTAAAATCAAATCGTCTGCCGTGCTTCAGTGTAACCAAACTCACAATCATTCAAGCATTATTCGCTTATGAAAGTTAAACTTGATCAGCCAGAAGGACTTAATTATAAACTGTACAAGAATAGGATACGTTTGTTAAAATGTTTATTCTATTATTGCAATGGGTAATTCAGTGGCCAGTGAAAGTGATGAGGCATTAACTGATTTATTTCTACGAAAGTAAAAATTGCTATTAACTTTGTGTAAGGACCCTTTTAGCCCTTTTTTGCCAGTACTTCCGGACGAAACAATGTAATAGTCATTGTTAATAGTCAATGTAATAGTCAAAGCCGGTGATACCATTTTCGGGGGGAATGTCTATAATGATACATATATAGGCAACATTGACAGTGGATATTTCTATCGATTGTAAGGACCACCCAGCAAATACATTCCAAAAGCAGTGTCAGAGTTGTCATTTGACACAGAGGTGAACTTGTCCATCTTATCTGACAATGGCAAGTTGTGAAGAAACTGCAGTTTTGACCATGCAATAATATGCAAATAATTCATTGCACTCGAAAATCCTCCCACTGCACTCTGTTTTTTTTCTTTTTTACAATGCATTCCTTATTCAGAGTCTGACAGCCGTCTGGCAAGATTCAGCATTATTGTAAGACTGAGAGGAAAAACAATGGATTATTGCACCTAATTTTTTTTTAATAGCTGTGCAGACGGATTTTATAGATCTAAAATGCTGCAGACGTGTGCGGAATGTGTTGACGTGAGAACTGATTCTTAAGTTCGTATTTAATTCTTCATTTTTTTCTCGTTACTTATGTACCCTTGTGGCAGTCTAAAATAAATTGCGGTGCATGTCTCTAATCCAAAGTTTTTTTCAGAGGACTAAAATACGTTTTCGTAAAACAGAATCTAAACTCGATTTCAACGATGAAATAAGGCACAAAACAGGTTATATAAAGGCGGTGACCTCATAGGGTTAATCTTCGTGCTTATAAGAATTATATGCGCATCGAATGAAATGCCCTGGTTGATGACAACATCAGAGTGATCGAATTGGGTGGCAAGTGAAGAGCAGTGAAAGCATAATTATGCCCTTTTACGAATATCTCTTCAAACAAAACTAAAACTATATTATTTTATTGCCTCTAAAAATCATAAAACCTTGTTACAAGGCGACGGAGAAGATTGAGAAGCTTATTTACTCCTTTTGGCATGTCATGTCATAAAAATGAAACCAGACAATAAAAATTGGGTCTTAAGCAGATTCATAAAAAATTGCGAATTTGAATGCAGTCAAAAAAGATGTATGTGTACAAGATATTTGTGAGGGAACGGAGGAAAAATTGGTGGAACATGCAGTGGCTAAAGTGCAGTAATTTATTATTTCTTTTTTTTTTGTTTTCACTTTCAACTCAGGTTTATGGAAATGAGGGTGAAACACCTGCACATTTGCATGTGCTCTTCTCAGGCAATGGCATTTATCCATGACAAGCTCTATCACCAGTAATAAGTAACCGCATCTTTCACCCTTCCCTTTGAGATCAAATATATTTTGAGGGGAAATGTGTATTACGTGTGCAATTATTATTACTATCTGCAAGCCTAGTATTAATTTTTCAAAAAAAAAAAAAAAGAAAACAATTTCATTCCATATGTACACACATGTCATGCTTCTTCACAAAAAAAATTGCTTCCGTTCAACGACTTTCTGGAGACGATGAACTCGGGGAAAAAAAGGAGGTACTCCACTGTAAATGATTGGCCTTTTCAACGTCGGTGTGCTCCACAATTCCCTGTGAGCAAAGGAGATTGATGGGTTACAAGGAGAATCTCAAGCACTTTCATTTTTCACCACCCACAACTAATATCAGCGGAGGGAGGGAAAAGATCAGTAACATCCTTCACATGTCAACTTCTTTCAAAATTCATATGAAAAGGGTTGGGAGTGCAAAAACATAACAAATTTTGAATGTTCACAACATGACCGAGCGCACCTGAAACGATATCCACAGACGTGAACCGCATGATTGAACGGGGGTAAGTTATTCGTGTTCAAAGTTTTACGAACTTTGAACGCAGGCCCTTTACCTTTCGCAGGTATCATCCTTCTTCGATGTAGTAAACAATGATCAAGCAAACGGGCACTTTATTAAAAAAAAAGAAGGATATTTCCGATATGATTTTCAAGTTTTTGATCTTCCATGTCATGGGCTATGAGTTCATTGCCCATTTTTCTTAAAATTGAGTGCTTATTCTTGTACAAATATCAAATAACGGAGGTCAGAAAACCATATTTTGTGCTGTCAGAATAGATTTCTATCACGAAAATCAGTCTTTAACCTGTAACTACACTTACACCCAAGAGGACATTGCCGGTAGTATGTGGGCATTTTTCCGCTTGATGGATTACCTTTTTTTTCTGGGCTACGTTTTTAGATACATTATATTGATTATATAATCGCACGTGAGTGCTCACAATCAGTATTGGACGTATTTGGGATGACTTATTTCCGTTATAAGCTTTCCCCTTTTCTTCAGTTGGACTTGAGTTTGACTTTCATTGTTGAACCTTCTCATTTCTCTCTCTCTCCATCTATTATCTGTATTTTCTCTTTCCTTCATATTATTTCTCATTTTCTCCTTTATTTTCTTTGTTTATGTTTTGTTATTATTTTCCCTCTCTGTGATATTATTTGTCATTTTCTCCTGTATTTTCTTTGGTCATGTTTTATTATTATTTTCTCTCTTTGTGATATTATTCCCATTTTCTCCTTTATTTTCTTTGTTCCTGTTTTGTCATTATTTTCCCTCTCTGTGATATTATTTCTCATTTTTTTCGCTTTTATTTGCTTTCTCATTGTTCTTTCTTTAGCTTATTTTCTCTCTCCTTCAATTTATTTCTCATTTTTCTCTTTCTTTTATTTTCTTTATTTTCTCTCTTGTTAGTTTTACCTCTCTTCATTTTTTTGCCATAACTCTCTCATTTTCATTAATTCTTCGCTGGTATGTCATGTGTCAAATAGTCCGAAAGTTATTTCTTATTTCACCATTTTTGGTGGTCAATTCTGTCTTTGTCCAGCTTCCTTTCTCCCAATTTTCCTATTAATTTGCTTCTCTTTCACCTTTATCCTTTATTGTCCCTGTATCAAACTACTCTCTTGTGGAGAAATGAGAGTTGTAGCTACAGCTTTCGATAAATGGAATATTTTTAGAATGATTTGCAAGACTAACAAAAAAAGCCTCTAAAACACAAACTTCCGACCAAATATACGTTCCTCCCTCCCGTTTGTGTGCATGTATTCCTCTTCCTGATACAGCATCCATTCGAAAATGGTGGCTGTAAATTCCACGTCAAACGGGTTGGAATCGAGCTGCGAAATAATATTACAGATCTCTTGGCCTTGTTGACTTATAAGTAAGGGAAGCAAGGAATACATTTTGCAGCGGTAGTACATGTTTGTAAACAAACTCATACTACAATAATCTATACCAGATCTTTGGAAAAAGAATATGGAAGTAGGACATCTCCTTCGCTACTGGTCTGATTTTTTTTGGGGGGAGCCAGTTATATAGTTACACATGAAGCACACATTTTGCTTTCCGTTTCTTCTCCTCCTCAAATTTATTAACAATAATATTCATGTAATAAGAGTAACAGTTTAAATAATCTTCCACTGTCCCCTCCCAAGTGGCTTTGCCTACCTCAAGCTTTGGAGAAAAAGTCAACCGTCCACTTCCCCTCCCCTCCCCCCATTAAATTCCCTTGGCCAAATGGCAGGTTTGTGTCTTATGCATTTGATAACTATATATTTCAAAGAGTACAAAAGGAATCAAGAGAAGCCTCACTCCAACATTCCTTCGCTCGTAATAATTAGTTAGCCTTACGGATATGAGAGGGAGAGAATGAAAGGAGACAGTATCATAACAACATCATTATCTATACATTATCTAGACATACTTACATGTACATACAGATATATTATACGGAGGGGAAATTATCCTCCCTGTAGCCTCTAATGTTTTGAACTGATTTTTGCTCTCCAAACCAACAAAACAACAATGATAATGTAGGAACTTGAGAGGAGACGTGCCGTTTCCATTAAAACTTTATTTTCCTTTGGTCACCACAGACAATTCTCTCTCTCTCCTCCTGATGATCTCAATCACGTAGGATCTGCTTGTAGGAGTCTCTACGAATGAACGTTATTTCACATTACGAGAAATGAAATTTGGAACCCATAATTTATTCCAACTGTACGTCGTAGATACTGTCTCATCTTTTTCAAGGCAGTTAATTTCTACATGGCATAAAAGAGCCCAGATGTTCGTCGTAGTATGAAATCAGGGAAATATCCGAAGGCTCTTTAGGACGACCAACACTTTTTACGGAGACAAAACTGGAAGGATTTCAATGGCTGAGGAACGGTTAACTTCCCACCAAAGCCTCCACTTTCCAAATGTAAATGTGAAGGTCCAGGCTTTATTTGGACCTTATTTTGTCCAGACATAAACTCAACGTGTTCTAGACACGCCGCGTATTAGTTATGCCAGATTTTTTGGCAATAATTGAAGGTAGTTCAATGTAAAAAAAAATCGAGATCCATATCATCTGCTGCTCCGCCGTTGAGAACGTGATCAGAGTAAACTGGAAATCCTCTTTTCCCTATGAATTTTTCCTCTTATGTCTTTTCCTTCAAATTCACAATGGGATAAAGACAAAAGATGAGGAATGTGACGGAATTCAAACTTGTTACATCATACTGGAGGAAAATGTGCGGCAAAATTTTGATTCAGGGTGATTTTTTCATGGTGTTTTTTTTGCATTAATGTATGTATATGTCGTACGTATTTGTGCATAGGGAAGGTGTAAAAAGACTGTCCTGTCATCCGAAGACTCGTTAAATTCTGGTTCCTGAGACCGCAGGTGCGATGGAAGGGTTCAAGGCAAGAATAAAATTTGGTTAATTAATTTATGAAAAGCTGTGGAATATAAGAACAAAGGGGTAGGAAGAGCAAAAAGGTACAAATTCTATGTGCCATTGTGACCATAAAGATTTTTGTTCCCTAATACCTGCAAGAGTTTTTTGATTCCAATTGTCAGGGCAATGATTCTTGATTCTTGGAGAGAGTACAGCAGCCCTGGCTTCATTCAGAGATTGGAACATATATAACAGATATATAGAGGAATGTTTACTCATCGGCTTTTATCAGTGACTGACATTAATACAAAAGATGCACGTGCAAGTAAGGAGCTTCTTGAGTAAAAACGATAGAGAAAAAAAAAGAAAGAAAAGGCTCTGGAAACATGCAACATCGTTTTCAATAAGCGAATGTCCAATAATGAGTGCGAATGGAACGGATTCATGAATTACGGGCGCGATGATTGACTTTGATCCATGTAAATCTTGAAAGATCCCCCTCACCTCCCCGAATAACTAGTTTCACTTTCCGCACAGGTGCAAAACATTTTTTTTCTCCATCCAAAACCCTTGTGCGTGTAGACGGTCAGTGATACTGTCACTGAAGGATCAATCATCACACACGAAAAGATGGATACTTGAAAAACTACAGATTCTTAGTATTTTTATGTATGCATATCAGAATATTTCGGGTATAGATATATCAACAAACATGCACATATAACGTCGGGGTGGTCATTCAAGATTTCACTACTCCGGGTAGTCCCTGGATTCACTGTCAACCAGATGTTTTGTCACGTCATTCAAGCACGTCCATATGCCCAGTGCTTTTCCGTGAAGATTGATGATGATTGAAGACATTTTCTGTTCTTCACCTTATTTGTTTATATTTTGACTGGAGCTTATACAACCTGTAGAAATGTCTGCTGTTATGTACTATTAGAAAACATGTACTATTAGATGCTGATTTATGCATATGCAGGTGGATAAATGCGTATCCAAGATTCTCACAACTCTCTTGAATGAGTCACTGTCTGTAGTTGGGAGTGGATACTACGTTCAAAGGTCAGCTACCCCGAGGCGATTTTCGAAGAAGAAAGAATTGCTCCCAATTTACTTGTTACACTTTTCCCAGTCTCCCAGCATTGACGTAATTTTTTTTTTCGCGAATTGTAGTAGTACGAGGAAAAGTGACAAAATACGATTTGTAAGAAGTTTCAAGTATTAAGTATTATTAAGTGGAATCTGCCCCTGCATTAATTTCTCAATGAAAGCATCGTTTATGGGGAAAGGAGAAACTATGTATTATTTATGTACGTACTAGCCAGTGCTTCCCCTTGCCAGTGATTCCCCCACCTTTTGAGTCATTCGAGGGCTTAATTCAAGTCGCACTTTTTACAAGAGGAGAAGTCGTGAGGAGTATTCTTGGCTTTATTACGCAGCAATATAGATGATATTCCTCTGTTGCCCCATTTTCCACACCCACCTCTGCTCTTGATTCTTGTGTCTGCATAACTATATTGTTGTTATTGAACTTCGGCGGCGACAACGACTTTTTCCCTCACCCAAGCCCCCTTCCCACCTTTTGGAACTGGAAGAAGCGTGGAAAAGATGATGAAATCGCTGTTCCAAATTTTTAATTCCGTAGTTATTACGCAATTGAGGGGAGTTTTCAAAAGTGTGTCACGCCGTAGTTGTGTGATAAACACGAGAATTGCAACAGATTTTACTGCGACGAATATTTTATTTCACGTATAAAAAAATTATTTTGGCGCAGGTTAATATAACGCAATTTAAATTTTTCTTCCTCTTCTTCACCCTTTCATCTTCTTCCTCACTGGAAGTCTCTCTCTCCCTCTTACTATTTTTATTATTATATTGAGATAATTCTCTCTCTCCGTCTTTTAGTCATTCCATTTTTCAATTTCTCTCTCACTTACGGGTGGTGTAGTCATTAAGCACTCATTAAGAATGCAAAAGCTTTGTGCCTTTTTTCGCCAAACGTACTAATTCCTCTAATTGTATGCGAACAGAGACTCTTACAGGAAAGAAATGAGTGCAACAAAAAACCCGAGATATGCAAATATGGAAGAGGTCAAATGTGTTTAGTGAGCAAAAAAAAAGTAATACGTATATAATCTTCTTGCAAAAAATATAGAAATACAAAACAAAAGCTTAGGTGAGTTTCAAACGCATATTTACATGTATTAAATACATGTTCAATTCATGATTCAAGGTGTAACTGGAGGAAAAAACAATTGGGGAAATACAAGGAGCTTCTTACATGTAGGATATAATTACATATGGTACGTACATACGTGCATACGTCTTTCATGACAATACACATTTCCGTCTCAACAATGCAAGTGGGCTGGGGCTCTTGTGCTGTAGCACGTAGTATTTTTATTTATTAGTGTCTCCCGTAAGTCAGTCCCAGGTATATTGTGCATATTTCATTCCGTAGAAATTTCCACGGAATAAATAAAAGCGCACGATTCCCTGGAACTTGTTGGCATTTTTGTTGGGGTGAAAAACGACGTAGTAGAAAGTGGAAGTAGTAAAAGGGTGCTTTTGTCCTTTTTAGATTCTTCCATCGGATTGCCATTTGTCCCAGGAGACACGCGCATTTGGGATGTAAATATTGTGGAAGTAATTAGGGAGAAATCATATAACTTGGCCATTACAATTAACGGGACAATAGCCTAATTACGACGTGAAGGGTCAAGCAACTGGTACAATTGTGGAAAAAGCTTTTGAAGTACAAGTGTCACTTCTTCCGAGCTCAACCGCCGTGGTTTGGAAGGAAATATGAACCCGAATATTTGAGAGAGATTTGCCCCCGTGACAAAGGGAAGGTTTTGCGGGGCACAAAAACATTCCTTTTTAAGCCTTTCTGGATTGCCCTGGAAGTGCTGGGAAATTGGAAGAGGAAATTATAGGTGACTACCTGATTTCATGAGGCTTCTCTCCTAATTATTCTCTCGCGCTTTTTTGTTCTTCCCCGGCATTCTTGTTCATTTAAGAAAGAAAAACAAATCATAAAAAACCGTGGCGTCTATAATCATTTTCCTGGAGTTGCCGTAATGAATGGAGGAGATAATAAACAAGGACAAACAAAACTTGCATACATTTTTCCGCATTTCTTCATCGGGCGGGGGAAAGCTTGGGAAAGATTTTGATGAAGAGAGGCAAGAAACGGAGGTGACGCTGACAAATATTCACAATTACCACAACTTACCTGACCCAGCACCGGCAATACAAGAGTTGGGAGTAAGGTAGAAACTTTTTTTTTAACAGAATTATATTACATAAATATATCCTGGGTGATTAGCTTGACCCAGTTTTTTATTCGGCAATTCCAACAATAAAAAAGTATTTAGTATGTAAACAAGCAACTGTTGGTGGATGTGTAAGTTTGTACGGGAATACTTGTGGTAAACTCAAGTTCCAGGATTTGCATGTTGAGGGAGAAAAAAAAGGATGACTCCCAGAGCGTATTTTCTTGTACTTATCACGTGTGTTTCTATTCCATCTAGTGGAAAGGATTTGGGATGGGAGACAAGTTTTTCCCTCCAAAAAATACGGGGAAAACAAATGCATATTAACAAATGTTTGTTTTGTCCTTTACGTCTCTCTCTCTCTCTTTCTCTCTCTCTCTCTCTGTTCCTCCGTCTCTCTCCAGATCGCCCGGTTTCTCCCTGTATATACTTCCTCCCAAAAGTCTGCCAAGAAGGACCCTGAGCTCCAGATTTTAAACATATGCATACATAATGTGTGGTGCCCGCATAGGTAATTAGTGGTTAGAGAGAAAGCGAGAGAGAGAGACAGAGAGACAGAGAGAGAGAGAAGGGACAGAACTTCACTTCCAGCTTATTAGAATAAATGGTAAAATCTAATTACGACGATTGTATCTTTTGTACTTCCATGTAACTGCTTCCCCCTACCAAGAAGTTTTGCTTCGAATTCTTTTTTTTTTTTTTGAGTAAGCAAATAACAAAAGTTCTCTACTTTCTTCAATTGTAAGGAAGTTAATAACAAAGTTTCAGCTATTCTTCAAACTTTTTGGTGGAGGGAAAATAGTTTTGCACAACAACCAACTTGAAGTACTTATGCTGAATCTATCTCTATAGCCCATCTTCCACTTCCTCCTCCAAAAAAATAAAATAAAAAAAAAGGAAGAAAAAAATGAGCGAAAAGTTGGAAAAAAGAAGAAAAGGGATGAAACTGAATAGAAACTTGGAGCTTTGTAAAAAATGCTTACGATTCCGAGCTCTTCCCCCTTTTTCATGACTCCTCTTATGTGCGGTTTTGTTATTCCTTTTCCTACTCTTGTACTCTCCAGTTTAGTTTTTTTTAAAGTCCTTTTTTTTCATTTGAAATGTTTATAACTTTTGCCTAACCATCCTAATTCCACGATGAGCATGCACGTGTGCGTCCCTTCCACTTTCGTTTTTGATGTGTACATTTTCTCGTGCCAGGAGGAGTCTGGGTAATTGCTAAGTCACAGAAGAGTGTAATAGATTAAAAAATTGTCTAAGTCTACTTTGTAGCCTAAGTTTTCTCCTTCAAAATAATAATGAAAAAAAAACAACTTCAGAGAGAGAGTGCAACACCCGTTTAATCTGGAGGCGCTTTAAGGAGAAAAATAACAATTGATTGTGGGGTAATCAAATTGCACATGGAAAATCTATTTGTATTACTTTTTTTTAACTTCGTTTTAGTCCGTCGTGCTTGCTTTGATGTTGAATTCCCACCTCCTCCTCCCCGTCACTTTACCTCGACCTTCGATGTTGCCACGAGGACTTCCAGGATTAAAAATAGTACATTGTCATTATTAATAACGTGATTAACAATGTTCCCTGCCACATTTAATTTCTGTGACGTTCGTTGGAAGAATGTAATACCACTTTTTGTCTCACAACTAATTAAAACATACTAAATCTTTAAAAAATTTGCTAGTTAAAAAAAACTTCACAGGATTAAAAACAAGTTTGGTTTAAATTGCTCATTACATTTTCAAAATGCTTCAGCGTTTTTTTTTCTCTAAATTTTAATTAGGAACTATTTGATACATTGACTTGGAAGCACTCCTAATATTCCCTGTAGTAAATTTTCAACATTAATTCAAGGCAAACATTCCTGGAAATTCTGTCCTTTTTTCTCGTTCGATCTGGATAATTACACATATCTATTACGTGGCACTGTCAAGTTTATCACGTTTTCCTGGAATCACACCCTGGAGAATACGAAAAGTCTGCGAAAAGGGTTGAGACACTCGGAATTTGCCTAATGCAATTATTGCTCACGTATTTAAAATACGATAATAGATGCATTGCACATGTACAATTACACTCCAAGGGACTCGATGATAAGGCTCGTCTGACTGATAAGAGGAAGTCTCTCGCTCTCTCTCTCTCTCTGACTCTCTCTCTATCTTTCTCTTTGGGTGAATCATGTGATTTTTCAGAGAGGAAGTGAAACTTGTCAGATCCGGCAAAGAGAAAAAAAAGTTATGTAAAAGGGGTTAAACACATTTACATAAGCCCTTGTAAATATGTACTTAAATCCAATTGAGCTCATTTTTTTCCCAAAATTCCTCCAGTTTTCCAACAATTTTTCCACGCTACCATTCAGTCCTTACACATGCATATTTCTGACTCAAACACAAAACTTCCCCACCCCTAAAATGACTCGTATTTTGCTTTGTTTTTCTAAACTTGTTTTGAAACCGAAATTGTGTAAATTAAGTATACTCAAGACAAAAGGTAATTTAAGGTTTTTTTTCTGCAATTGTCAGATCATTACAAGGAAAATTGTTGGGGATGTGTAAATACTAAGGGGAAATTTCCGAAAGGATAAATCACGGAGGACCTACCCTTTCCTGCCTATCTGTGATCCCATAATTACCCACATTGTTAGGAGCTTTTACCCAATTCTTTTTTTAAGATGAAGAAGTAATAAATTGTAAAATAAATCCTCTGAAAAAAAAAATGAATTGTGCGAAAATCATAAAATATCTACGTGCTTTTGATAAACGTGTGCACATGTATGTAAGCACGTGCAAAGTGCATTTTTATGGTAGAATCTTCATGTGTGTGCCCAAGAATGTATTGGTGAGGCTTCCAAACATGAGGTGCATAATCAATTCAAGGGCTATAAATCCACCTCATACAATATGTATACATATGCATGGGGTATTACATAAGCTATGGAGGTGCAGGGGAGGATAGATGTGTTTACGAGGACCTCACCGGAGAATTTGAAATGAGTGAGTATATCCACAAAAAAATTTAAAATGTGAACCAGCACTGAATTTGGGCTTGAAAAGCCACTGTATAGAATATAGACAAAAATACTTGGCGCCCTCCAATTCCCCCTTTAATGCCTTTTAAACTCAATTGCACATGAGGCTTTAGTACAAAGGAGTCTTTGGGGAGTTTGAGGAGGACGGGGAAGGGTGAGAGAGTGAATTATTCTCTTTGAGAATGCATGTGATGTATATATTGTAATACATTTCTAAAAACCTACACACACACTCACACGTTCAAATGCATATAAGTACAAGATTTCCTCACATGCCAGAGTACAGAGCCCAAGTAGTGTCAGTGTCTACTTGCTATCATCATAAACGTTGATGTTCAACGCGAGAACCACTGCAGTCTTTCTGAGTCAGGGGTGAGGAACACACAAACTTTTTTTTCAAGGGGAGGGAAAAAAAAAACTTACGACACTTGATCATTTATTTTATTAAAAACTTTTGAATATACTAAAAGAGAGCAAAAATATTACCAACAAATATTCTTTCCCTACAATTTTCGGAGGAAAAAAAAACTTTTTTTTTTTGGAATTGCCTTCACACATTTCCTGCATGGAATGTAGGGCATAATTTTGTGTTTTATATATATATATATACATTTTTGATACTTTTTTTTTCGGTCAATGTTGAGAGAATTATAGGAGGAAACGGTCTTTCCCATAGACGGTATAGATATATTAAAAGAACGTGAATTTTTCATGTGTCGGTCGTGTAGCGACAAGGCTGAGAGACTTTCTGCACAAGAAGAGAAAAAAAAACGAGGAGCTCGTGAGGAACAGGGAAGAACGGGTTGAAGCATCCGTGGAGCCAGAGGAATCCTTCTTTCTTCTTCACCTGGAACGTGACTTGAACCAAAAGCCGAAGGAAGTTTGTAAGTCTATTTATTGTGTGAATTTATGTGAATTATTTATTTCTTAAACCCTCTCCTATCAATTGTCCGCCAACAAGTCTTCTCCCCCTCCGCCTTCCAGCCCTTCTTCCCTCTTTAACTCATGCCCGCCCAAGTCCACACCGGCTTAGCGTGGGGCAAATTAGTACAAGGAATTCCATGAAAGAGAGAGAGAGAGAGAGAGAGAGAGAGAGGCAATTGAAAATCGACAGAGAGGGAGAGAGAGACGAAAAGTGAGAGCGGGAAAGAGTAGATATATAAGACTCCTCTTTCCGGGTATTACAATGCCCCGGCCTTGAATCAATAATAAGAGAATGACCACTATTTTACATGTTTTGAAAAGTATATTTTCTCCTTAAAATATATATATAGATATACATAATTATATAGAATTTCAAACAAGTACAAACATTTTTTCCTAAATCACCCAAAATTATGTTTAACGTTCAATTAATTTAAAAGGTCGGTAAAAAAAATTTCGAAATGCTTAAAGGCGTCCAAAGAACTCGCGAATATTTTTTCGGTTTTCCCCATAAATGACGACGACTTAACTATATTCCACTGACTAACGTTCTAATTCGGAAATGAGTAGCAAAATTCCGGATGTCACTGATGTCTGCTGGTAGTTTTTTTTTTGTGGTAATGAGTTGCAATTTTAGAATTTATACAATGAGCTTCTGGGTGCGTTTTCACAGAAATAAATGTGTGACGAAGCTTTGCAATTGTCGTGTGGCCTTTGTCCCAAGCTTCACAGGGTTTTCCTTTTTTGGAAATTTCCCTTAATTACACATTTTGTTCCAAGACAATGTCAAAGTGATGGGATCATGCCTCTTGCTGATGGCACAGAATATTTAATAAAAATTCGGGAGTCACAAACTATGACAGCTGGCTTCCTTCAAACTCACTGCAGGGCTTTGGCGTGGGTGCGAGAGAATTATATGTATTTGTCATTATTAAAAGTAATTTAAACGCATTGGCCTTGAAGAGACACGGAGGACAGAGAGTTCAGAGAGAGAGGAGAGAGAGAGAGAGAGTGTGAAAGAGACATTGTGACACACAAACGAACCCCGAAGAATGTCTCATAATTCAGAATGAACATTTTTATTATTCTCCCTTTTTATGCTCTCTTTACAGCTTTTTTTTCTGACTCACTTGCTATCCTTATTACTATGCTTGTGGTCCGTACAAGCGTGGAGTGCATTATTATTAGCAGGAAAACAATTTGTGTAGTAATACTTTTTTGTTTAGCCAAAAGAAGTATTACATTTTTTGGGGGGAAGAATAAAATAACATTACCTATTTGTTTGTATGTGTGTGTGGTTATATACATATGCAATAAAAATGTTATGATTCTCTTTTTGGCATTTTCTTCACGGCTCAATGCCTCCAGTCCCCCCATGACACACACACAAGTGACAATGTTGTAAAGGGAAGAGAGTTCAACATAAACAATTAACTTGAAGGTTTTTTCCCCGGCATGGGACATTGTTGTTGTTCCTGAATGTAATGGATCTTTCTTTTTGTATGTGCTTTGGAGGCTGCATAATGCACACATTGTCGTTGAATTCCTTTTTTTTGCTACTTTATTTTTCTCGTCTGCTGCATATTTACTTGCACCCAATGTTTTGTGTGCCACAACATGCATGCGTGTGCCTCCATGCAATGACAGCATTTGGTCCTTTTGAAAGTGGAGGATTGTGTCTATGTGAGGGTTTTTTTCGCAGGAATAATGTGATGTTCCGTGAGAAATAACTTATCTTTCCTTTAGTCCTTACGACACTTCTCCAGGGAGCCTGAAGGGAGCATAGAAGAGAATAGACGAGAAGAGAATGGATATCCTCCTACATGCTAAATATTTCATTTCAATTTTATTGCAACAAGTCCTGTCTCCCCCCGCGAAACAAACTGTCTCCTCCGATGTCCTTCCTTTATAATTCATAAGTAATGCCGTCTGAAATGGGGAGGATAAGCCAGAGAGATATCCAGGGAAAGCATCTCCCGTCTCCAAAAAAACCTTGTTTCTTGAACTTGACTCCATTTTTCCCCTAAAAAAGTGAGTCATGTCCTTGCAATTCCCTGGTCCACATAAATATTCTCGTAGATTTCTTCACCTTCCCCCCCCCCCAATTCTTCACTCCACTACCCTTTTCAATTATTTGAGGGAAAGAGAAGGGACAAAGAAAAGGAGTGAAAGTAAAAGAAAAGGGAATGAATTGAAAAATGTAAGCGTCCAGGAGACGGTAGACGTGCTGCCGTAAACTTTAACTTTTATTTACTTCAAGGCTTCCCCCGTTATCTTGTGAGCTTTGTAAGACAATAGAGAGACAACGGGAGAGACAGAGAGAGAGATGGAGAGAGAGAGATACAGTAATAGGAAAGATGAGGTAGGAATGCGAGATAAAAGGATCCACAAAAGAATTGATGGAGAAGAAGAAGTGCAGAAAGGAAAATGGATAACTTTTTTGCCCTCAGCAATCCGCAACATGATCAGAATACTGGGAGCTAACAATAAGCAAAAAACAGAGAAATTATGTATTTATTCCCCGTACAAAGACACGTATTGGTGGGAAGGGAGTATCCGATCAAAACCGCAGGCGAAAAGGATGAAGAAGAGGAAGAAGGCGGAAGGCAGAGGAAGAAGGTGGAGAGTCATTGTTATAGAAATTGTTAGAAGGGAAGAAATGCAGACGATTGAACGGAATAATTTTATTCTTCGTTCTCTCTCTCTCTCTCTTTATCTCTCTCCCGCTTGATTAGCTGTACCTTGATTGATTGAACCGTAAGTTATAAATTGACATATGCATTGGTTGGCTTTGGAAATGCGCTTGAGAAAGGGTAAACTTTATCATTATCTACAGCTAAAATACAAGCTCCCTACGTCGTTTTTGCTTCCGTAGAAACTGGCACTGACACAGGTTAATTCGTTATTATCCCGTTGGTGGTTCGACCAGAGTCCCGTTAACGTATTAAAATTCATTCCTCTCACCCTCTCTTTCTAGCTCTCTCTCTCTCTCTTTCTACTCTTTTGTCTTTATGCTAATCCCATTGAAAAAGTTTAGTGTTTGCCTCCGAGGCGTTTACCGTCGGAGTGTTTACAATTGAGAGAAGAAGAAGTTGAAAGTCGTTTGCTCCCTGGGGTACAAGAAATCTCCTTCCCTCCGCGACTCTTGTTGTGTCTGAGAGATACGGAAGTATTAAGAATCCTCTTGTGTACTTGTCCAGTTGAAATTGTACCGTAAGTCCCTTGTGGCTATACCCAAATATGGTATATTTCTGTCAGCCCCCGTCCTATACGGTTTATTTCCCTATGAAAATAAAAGTGAACGACATATGAACGGATTTTTTTTTTCATCCTCCGTACACACAGACACAGGTATTATATTACAATTATTGTACCATATAACTACTACTAGGTGTGATTACTAGGCATTATTTAGAGGAAACTGAAGAAAAGGAAATATATACATACGAATGTAGTTTGTTGGTGAAAAAAAAGAGGTTTTGTTTTGACGCAACAATTACATTTTGAAGAAATCATTGCTTGGTAATATTTATTAAATTACATAGCAAATAATTAATTTTAGTTGTCTTTCCCCATGACTCTCTGCTTCCTCACTCAGAACCTTTTGCTGGCCGCTACATGGGCTGGGGCTGTACAATTTTTTGGGTTGAATATTACATTAAAACTTAGATACCTCACTCCATCCACACACGCACTGATGACAAGTAATGGCTTTGTACTTAGGATAAAAGTGATTGTTCCGCTAATGACCATGTAATAATAATCATGTTCAAATGGGGGAAAAAAGTATTATGCACCTCTTTCCCCTTTTTACCTCTCCGTCTTATGAAAGATCCTTTAAAGAAAAAGTTTTTTTTTCCTCTCCACACACGTGTGCCTACAATGCATAAGAATTACACAAAAATGTTTTTTTTTCTCGTTCTATTTCCTTGTGCAGATACCAATATAATACAGAGGACAGAAAAGGGAGTAAAAGTGTGAAAAAAACATATTTTTTGGGGGAGGATTGGATCTATTCCTACTACCACATCAAACTGGAGAAGCAAAATCACGTAATGGTTGGGGAAATGGTTACGCCTGGCAAGGCCGAGAGTCAAGTGACGCTGGCTAGTCGAATAGGTCCGGATATAAGGTAACCTACATTTCCATTTGCTCATTTTATTGTTACGTTTTTTCCAACTCTATAGGATAAGATACAAACGTAGAAATAAAGAGAGAAAGAGAGAGAGAGAGTGAGTGCATGCAATCATTTCCTCACTGTAATAGTGTGGCTTAAAAAAATGAATGAGGCACCACGAAAAACAGGAATGGTCATGGCATGAAATAAGAGCAAAAAAAGGTGTATATTTTTGGAAGTGTAATTTTGAAACTGGTTGATATTGTTTATGAAAAAAGAACGAAAGAGAGCTCATATTAAATATTGCACTAAATAATCCATTGTCTTTTTTTTTGCACTGGGAAGTAAGTACATATCTTTATACCTATGCTTACTTTTTAATCTTCATCATAATTGGCTGAGGACATTTCCATCACGGCTTCAACTCATAGGACTCATGCAGAGTGTAAACCAACTTTTTTTTTTGGAAGAATAGATCTAGAGGTGTTATGACCTTATTTGAGTTTGAAATAACAATCATACAATGTACATATATTTGCGTCAACGCCATCATTTTAGTCTAAAATAGTAGCTGCCAACATGATTATTATTATATTGATAGTTTTTCCATCTGTACGGTGTACCTGTGCCAACGCGATTAAAAATCCGGAAAGAACACTTGCTTCCACGTTTTAAATGACTCACATAATTACGGAGAATTTTATTGGGAGGCTAAAAGGAGATTTCCACTAATGATTTACCTTTGATGTTCAAATATTTGACCATTCATTAGCAAGTACTCAAAGAAACTGACATTTAAAAGAAAATGGAAAGTGTTGGGAGGAAAAGCTTCATTTTTTGAAAGCTAATTTTATTATTGAAAGTAAGTCTCAAAAATATACTTTGGGAAGGAAATTTAAATAATTGGGCTCGTTAATAACTACTCCTTTTTTGTACTTAAAAGCCATCAATTTATTATACAGCTTGGGATAATTGGGTCAATTTAGAGAGAAAAAAAAGGATCCCTCACATGGCTTGGAAGTGAACATTTACGCATATGTGTACGTGTTAGCATTCTTAAAATCTACAGAGTGTAGCGAATCTTGTGAAGTCTTTTTGTATTACGGAGGAGTAGGAGGATCAGATGAGGAAAAAGTGTGAGGTACTTGACTCACATATCTCAATATCTCTCTTCCCCAATAATGCAAGTTGTACCGTGAGTTTTGTAATAATAAGGTAAATACAACAGGTCAGCGTCTGCACAAGACAATCTCTCACCCCAAAACATTATATATCCTCAGGTTGACATAAAAAGAGGGGAAGACACCCATTTTCTTATTAGGCCTTATGGCATTACATCACAAATATTATGCGTGTACACAAGGGATGAGAAAGTTTTACTTTTTACTAAAAGTGCCTCCGGGCAGGAGACGCATATTGCCAACTCCTTCCACAGAGAGATGTAGAGAGAGTGCGTGAGAGAGAGAAAAAAAACAGAGAGAAGCGGAGATAAAAAGTATTGATGTTATGTGTATTTTTTCCTCTCTGTCTGTCTCTTTACTCTCTCGTCAAAATAATATTTTTCATCTCCTCTCCTCCTGCCGTTGATAATGATGCTGTTGGCGAGAGAGACCTCACTCGCAATGCGGAATCTTCATATAAATCACGCAGTCAGAGAAGAGGATCATTGTATGTACATAATCAGATAATTGCATGAATGCACACATTCGCACAAACCTACGAAATTCTGTTGTCACCTGCAGTGTAAGAATGAGTGCATTTTTCTCATTTTTCCCTCTCCGCCCTCTCTTTAACAACGAGCATGTATAAAGGAGAGAGATATTGCAGAAAGAATTAAATGTATCTTTGGGGTTTGTTTGGCTCACTTTTTTTTTGTGGCTATTAATGCATTTTTATGCATGCAGCGGAAGTAACTATATGAACCAGCTAACAAATTGGTTTCCACACAATTTCCATGGAATGAGGAAAAATATTCTGAACGACGAAAAAAAATACTGGAGGCAAAATGTGCATGCACACGTAACCTTTGTGAATATATTTCAGTCAAGATTTCCATTGAAGCGTGGTTGTTTTTTTCCCGAATTACGGCATGACAATAGGGGAAATACAATGATGTAATTGATTGCGCTGGGGATAAAAAAGACTTTTTTTTTCGCTTGAAGGTTACGTTGTTACGTATAGAGATTGACAGGAGCAAATGTCATAGGCATGTGATTCCGGCAAGTACAAAAGCCGCATTATGTAGATATATTGATGATGATCTAGATGTAGGAGGAAATGGTTTAGGATGTGGCGTACATGCACAAAAGCTCGGCATTGGGATACACATTTGGACTTGAAAGGTATTATAATCCCATTTGCGTCCACCAAAAAACGTAGTAGGGAGGCATTTCCTTTCAACATTTGCTCTTTGGGGAATCGTGCGACTTGTGTGTACGAAGGAGCAATACATTTCTACGCAGGCTGTTTAGCTACCTATACATCAATGCAATCTTATCGCACACAATCCTAACATGCGGCGTATTAATTTCTTGTGATTCACGTAGCAAAAATCTTGAAAAATGAGAGCATTTGCCAATCTAGATCAATCTACTCGTAGTTAGTGCTCATATTGCTTCTTCAGAAAGAATCGGCATCAGGTAACCAAGATTTTAACAATTATATATCCGTGAGTATAGGATTTCCTATTTCAATATTCATGCCACAGCCTAGATTCAAAACGAAAACAAAAAACAGTGATTTACTTGACATTTGAAACTGATCGGAAATATTTCACAATGACGTCCTCCATTAATTCATGCGTGGTCATATTTAAATGGGAAGTATTAATTACAGGATTGTGTCGGATTAAAACAGGGCATGGAATGCATTCAAAATACAATAACGCCCAAAAAGATTCGATTACCCAAGTCCCCTTGATTTCCGCAAATGTCCTTTCCCCGAAAATTTGAGCGTATACATACATATTAGTACTCACAATAAAATCTCACTTCTATAAATACTTTCACTAATGTGTGGTACGCAAGTGACACCGCCGATTGCTCATCTAGGATCTACTTTCCGTCATTAGCATTATGAGATGAACTGAAATCAAGGCACGTCTACTTCTCCTGAAATAGCTGAACTCATATGTGTGTTTTTCCATTTATCTCGGTCAACCATATCGTCCTGGAGTGCAATGAGAATTAATGAAGTCCTTGATGATTCATCGGGAACACGTGTGTTGTTGTAGAAAGTGATTTGATTATTATAATATTATTTATAAACAATCAAAATCCCCAGCTCTGCTCCTTCCCATACGACATGCCTCCTCTGTGAATGAGTGCCTGCGGAAATGCGTCCCAGGAATTATTATTATTCTCTCCCTTCACAGCCTACCTTTATAATGGCAAGGGGAGACAGTGGTTTGCATTATGTTGCAATAAACCCCACGTGTGTTCTGGACGTCCCAAGGAGGCAAATGGCGATTGGGAGACAGAGTTTATCTTTCCCCTGCAATTCCTTTGTGTAGGAAGAGTTCCTTGGATTAAATGTATTGTTACTCCCTCATATGCAGTTACATTCTCTGTCTTCTCCTTAAGCAAATGTACGGAGCTTATTATCCGATCAATGAACCAAAGTACACGGTCGCCTCATGTAAATAATAACAAGAGAGAGAGAGAGAGAAAGAATGTTCTCCTCGGAACAACATTACTGCATCTCTTCTGGGATAATCAAGTAATGGGCGTCAACTGGTTAAAACGATGTTGTCGACTGCACATTCCTCCTTACACAAATGACTTTTTTTCCCTTCAACTCATCTTGTCAAGTGTGAATGGGTTGAGCTGAGAGGATTGAGGACTCGTACATTATTTTCTATTTCAATTAACGGGAGAGTTTCTCAGGATGGATGGAGTGGACTTCACCGTGATTAGTACGATAAGATGTGCCAATATTTTTTTTTGATTCTGTTTTTTCCCTCTCTGCATATCACACAAGAGTCATCAGTAAAGGATAATTCTGTGTACTCGAGTTTTGACCCACAAACGGTGTTTAAGGACGAGAAACTCCGGCTCGTGTAAACTGTAATCGTCCGTACAATCTCCTACAGGTTTGTTGACTTTTCATGCCCAAGAATCTCAACTCATCTATTATCCCATCGTTATTGACTTTGGAGGAAGACAGAGGGAAGAGAGAGAGAAGGAGAGGGACAACGAGGGTTGGGATTGATATTATTGAGAAACTGGCTGACACTAAGATGAGGGAGAGCGAAAAACAGAGGATTAAATTAGAGTTTGTTTGCTCTTGGACGCAGATTGAAGAGCAATGGAGATGTGATTTAGCCCAGGGTAATGTTGTAGTAATTGAGGCGATATTGGAAGATATTTACTAACAGGGCAATAGACCAAGGCAGAGATCACCCAAATTTGAAGTAACGAAATGTGTAAGGGAAGAGAGAAAATGCTGCAATAATCATAACAAAATACTTTTTTCTATTAACTCCAATCGTCCTTGCTCAGGGTCAGTGGTTCAATGCGTTCCCATATAGACATGTGCTGTGAGAGTTAAATGGTGCATACGTACGCAAAAAAAGGGGCATTAATGATGCATGCGAGTCTCAAGGGTTTTCTCATTCCGGATGTTGTTATTTATGGTGACTGGTCACTTCACTTGTCTTGTCTACGAGGGAAGATTGGACTGGCGATGAAATCGTGCTTTGGGGAGTTTTATTTTTCACAAGATTGGACAATATTTTTTAATTCAGACGCTTCTTTCTGCCTGGTCAGATTTTTACGCGAATGAAGTGAGTACAGGAATACCGTCTTAGTATTGGTTGGGAATTATTCTACAATAATTGAATAAAAGATCCTGTCAATGTTTACTGCATTTAAACACTAAATTATTTTTACAAATGATGAAAATATTTACGACATAATTTGTCTAATTATTTGATTCTACAGCAGATGTCTTATGACAAGTCTTGCATATATATGTACATATGTACGCTTGGGTGGGATTGGGCAGAAGTTGGTGAAAAGGTTCCTCGGGACTGAAAGTATAATATATACGTACATAGCAAATCAATTTCCTGATTGTGATTTCCTTTCCCGTGCATGCTCCAAGCAATGAGTTTCCTATTCAATAATAATGACAATGTCTTTACACTCTGCGATAGAAAGTTTTGATTTGAGAGTTGCATTTTTTTTAGCTAAATTTTTTGAGATTTAACAAGTGTAGAGTGGTGGTTGGGAATTATTCATGTATTTATTCAGGCGCTTATGTAGCTACGTGTGTATGCCCATAGCCGTGTCTTTTTTTTTTGCCAGGAGGACCTAGTGAGTAAACACTGAGTAGAAGAAGATGTGAGAATGAAATGACAAATCAGAAAATAAGTTGTACGCCAAAGTTTTCTATTTATTCTTCACAGATGATAATAAAGGTTCTTTTCCTTTTTCCTATTATTTGAAACACCTTCAAAAGTAAGCTTTTCCTAGAGTAGAAAGTTTTTTGAGGAAGGAGTATAAAAAGAAGAAGGACTTTTCTGCAGTCTTTTTTTTTTAATCTATGTATTTAGGAAATGGGTGTGTGCACATTACATATATACATGTGAATGCATGAATTGTGCATGCGTGTGTACATACGATGCAGATTATGCCATGGAAGTACCATCATGAAATAATTAGGGAATTTTTGATGCTGTAAAAATGATTTGAAATTAAAGTGATTTTGTAAGGGATAAAAAAAAAGTTTTTTGCCAATGGATTAAAGTTTTGCTTGAAACTCCCCTGTAGCAAATGATTCATGCTTATATTTTCCCATGCAGTGGGGGAAAAAATAATTACAATTATATGTGAAAAAAGGCAATCGACCATGGTCATCTTTATTTTTTTTCCCCTCTCAATCTAAAGATACTTCCCACGAAGGAAAAAGATGTGAGAGAAAAATGAGACGGAGACGAGAATATAAAAATCAGGGCTCGTTTCCTTTTTTTCTTTGTTGTCAAAAAATTTCTTAGCCATTCATTCACCAGTTCCTCCACTTATAAGGTCTGCGGTTTAAAAGAATTCAAATCAGTGCCATAATCTTTTTTATTTTTTATTTCATCCCCACATTTTTCCTCTTATGTAAATGCACACCTGTATTTGGAAACTTGGTGAGGAAGTGAACACAGACTTTTTGATTCTATTGATTTTACCTAATTAAAACCTCCTCACACTCAAGAGGTTATTAACGCCTGTGAAATGAAACGCGGAAAAAAGTCCCACAATTCAACTTGCATATGATTGAGTGAGGAAAAGGAAAGGATATTAAAATCCATGACATTAAATCTAAGATGAAGAATCAGCTGTTGTGAGCACATTTCACAAGGTGCTTTATTCCTATAATTTCCCATGTTTTCATTCCTTTAAAGCAATACACATGGATGTGCATAAATATACTTCAACAAAAGCAAAATCCGTCATATCATGCCATCGGGACCATGTGAGCTTTCAAGAGAACTAATAGCTCTTTTGACCCATGAAATGGAGATATTTCTGTTTTGATTTATGCCATAAAAAATATCTATTGTTTCCCAGTCCTTTCACAGCACATTTTTTCGTGACTTACCCACGTGTGCATCGCGCTCAAAACATTTTTACCATAATAATAATAATAATGTCTATCTTCATTAAGCGAATGGAGGAATGAATAAAAAGGTTTTTTTGTGTGCATAACCCTATGTAGGACATTTGTAGTTTCATAGCCATAGACCGAATCTCTCCATTCTACTTGGAGCGTTTCTCCTCGACCTGTGGAGGAACGTGGTCGTCTGATTACAGAAGTAAATATTTGTGGCACAGTCATTTCCTGGACTGATATGGCTGCTGCTCATCCTTTTGTTGAGCTTAATAATCCCCTCCTGCACTCCACATGAGGTCATTGAGTCAATGGGAATCGGTAATTAATTTGTCCATACGTCCCTATGGCTGTCCAGAGCTATATACAGAGAACAAATTATCTCTTTGAACTCAACAAGGCAGTTAAATGGGACAAAATCTGAGAGAGATAGAGATTTTAGGGGTAAATGGAGGAAGGACTCCAACAGGGGTTGGGTATTATGTAAACTTAAAGTAAACAATGTTTTCATGGATTGAACCAACAATAAATATTGAAAATCCATGTGCTTTTGAAAGGAGGAAGAGAAAGGCAAGTGAGTCATATTGATTTTTATCGATAATTTATTATTTAATAGAATTTTGATGGCATTTTTTTTTGACAGCATATTTGGCCGTTGGGTCAACACCATTGTAATTTATTATCTAATTGTGAGTGAGACGAGGATGAATGTACCGTAACGTGCTATCTTGTCTAAAAGCAACATGGTTATACATTTACGATATCATTTCATTGTACAAACCACCCCCTTTTGCGATTACAAAGTATATAAATTTTTATTATGTGATCACTTTCTGGCTTTCACACTACAGCGAGATTATTAAATGGATTTTGTTGAGCATACAAAAAAGTGAGATACAACGGCATCCCTTTTTCCTTCATGTGATGGGTCTTTAAAGACATTCTTCAAGAAGGAAAAAAAAGAGGATCTGCACACCTCATGAAACCAATGCTAATGAAATGGTTTAATGCTCTATGAAATCCTTTTTTTTTCTCCTCTTTTCCTATGTACAAAAAGTGTTTATCAACTGTAGGGATTAATTTGTTCTCTAAACCGTGTCCGTTTAAACAGCGGTTGTTGTCAAAGTGAAAGTTTACTATGTACTATATGTTTTATACTGCTGACGTAGTTAAAGTCCCTTCAAGCCTTGTTATGCCTTTTAAGACACTTATTATTATGACTTCCCCCCTGCTGTTCTCTATTTTAATAATAATTACTATATTATATTAAACCCCCCCAAAAAAACAAAAAATTTAGGATGAAAAATTAAACTTCAACTTGTTTCCTTTGCACTTAGGATTTTCGCACAATGAACTCAAGCAAGTCGAAAAAAATATGAGAACAGTTTACTTTTGTTTGTTGGCATGTGGTTTGTAATGAGACCGCAATTGTGTTAACACATCTTACCTATGATGTAATTACGAGAACAATAAGACCCACTGAAATTCTGACCACGATTATTCTAATTTGGTGGTGTGGTCAGTTTGTAAATTTTCCTTAATGCAATATTGACTGGGAGATATAATCCCTTTCAAGGCAATTCTGAACAAATCTTGGACTTTCTCTCAATTCTCAGCTCACAGTTGCTATTTCTACCCGAATTTTTTTTGAGTTCCTTTAACCAACATCACTTTTATTGCGGGTACTGCCTTGAAATTCTTAGCCACATTAGCCTCAGCTGGTCATAAAACCATAATGGAAACTTTACGGCTTGTTTTTGAAAATGGAACTGAGAATGCATGAAGAAAGTTGTTCCCATAATTTTATACTTTTTACTTGTTGACATATTTCTCCGCTCCCCACACATTTTTGTGGAACATTTTTAAAAAGTGAAGGAGAAAATAAACCGAAGTCTGAAATTATCCTGGTAACACTGACGTCAGAATGCATGACGTCAGATGAACTTCCGAGGAAATTACGACATTTTTACAACTCTTCTGCGAATCCTGTTTATTTTGTGATGGACAAGGCATGGGGCAAAAAATTGGACGAATAGGGCAAGACATTACCTTAATCAGAAATTTTCGGAAGAAAATCTACAATATCCATAAACGCCCTGCAATATGACAAATTCTTAAAAGTAAAATATTACCTTGATGCATAGAAACTACGAAAAAAGTCTTCCGATTAGAAACTGTACGTAATCGTCATACTGGGAAAAGCTAGAAAATAATTTCTAGTAACATATAAATATGAGGGAAACATGGGAAGAACTTTTTGTTGTTGTTAATCATTGTTGCTGTGATGGCATCTCAATAAAATTAATGCTCCTGACAAGATAATGGTGGGAACTGAAAGCGTACATAGTTATAATCACTTTACTGAAACGACTTTTATTAGAATCTCAACAATTCACACGGTTTTCTACGTATTTTTGGAAAAAATAACTACATAGAAAAAGCATTAATAGACTTTTTTTTTTTGGAATACATAGTTTTCCCTAGTGCTTTCATCAATAATTCATGGGGAAGCCATGGGAGGAGCTTTAATTAAGGGAAACAAAACAAAGTCAGAGCATAAGCACAGCCCGTTGACATAAAGTATTTCCAAAGGTCGAGATCAAGATAGTATGTTATCCCCATAAATTTGATAACAATTCAGTTCCTCAAAGATTAGCTATGGAGTTTTGCAGAAAATCATTGTCCACATCTAATGCACATATGGATTTGTTGATGTATATACGTACATGGAATTACATGTGTATGTATTTATAACATTGTAATATGTACGCCCCTTAATTATGAATGGACGGATGAAATGTGTGTGAATGAAATTTTTGCGACCCCCACAATAGTCCATGTGTGTGCATACGTGGAAGTTGAATACTTGTGTGTGGCTGGTGATAATGGACACAAAACTGGTATTTGTGGTTTTAGAAACGAGGGGGAAAAAATTTGAAGTACACTTTTAAACCTTCCTGCATGCACATCCACAGGTTTCCAAGTACACTTCTTTTGCATGGATGCTGCAATGTAAAAATAAACCAGTCTGTATGCTTCACTTTGTCACGCTGCATAATCATTCCAATGCTTTCCCCCTTTATATCTCAGCTTATTTTTTTCTATAAAAAGTACCTTCTGTGACGTATTTCCAATGTGCATATGTATGTGTTTATCAGGTATATGTATGCACATACCCATGTATATTCTATGTAAGGTACGGATTAGGTGCTCCGACTCAAATTGGCAAGTACACGGAAATGGCTGCCAGAGGCATAGAGGTTGACACCAAATAATCTTGCACCTCCTCAGTCGTCCTAGTGGGTTTTGGCTTTGTTTTTCCGCTCGCATATTTTATTAATCAAGACGTCATGTGTTGCAAGAAGGGGAACAATGAGATTAAAAACCAGAATAACGTGCTAGTGTGGACGACAATTTTGTCAAGAGCAAAAGAAAAATCTCCCTTGACTCTTTTTCTGGTGACCAATTCTGGGGCTACCAATAATAATATCGTTAACATTAGCGTGCCGTATAAAACTCTGGTCTACAAACGACATTTCAATGTCCGGCATGGTCAAAGATCAAAGCATTTCTTTAGATTGAATCAAAAACTCCGCTTGCCCTTGCATTTTTTGCAGTTCCATTCCTAATTCAAAGGAGGACTACGCAGAAATAGAGATTTAAGAAATAGAAATAGAGATTTAACCAAATTCCCATCTTGGTATGCATTCTCATACAATCCTGCTTTGCCCCAGAGCGCATCCTGTCATAGACGTATAGCTTGTATGCAAATGTAAAAGAGAAGTAAATAAAAGACGTAAAACCACACTAAAAATTCAAAATGTTCCTCCAACTCAAATACATTATTATATAGAATTACATGTAAATCGTCTGTTTAGTGCTTGCATTCTAATTTGGAAGAAAAGACATTACAATTTACCTCAGTACTAATCTGTGAACATATGTACACAGACACACTATTATTTGTTTTAACATGCGTATTCAAAATTGTCGCTGTAATTTACACCCCCATGGAATCTGTTAACAAGTCCTACTCATTTGTAGTTTTGATTTTTTTTTGGAGGATGAATTGTGTCATTTTATCCTGGAAACACCTCTCGAATTGAGTATGAGAGAAAAGATATGCTCCTTTGTCTGCCTTTAGCTGGCCTTTCTCATACTTTCCTTTTTGCATATAGCTATGATAGAAAAATAAATTTTGCGTTTCTTCATTTACTCCGCAGTCAAATGAGTGCCAAGAAATTGTAACTAAAAGCATTTTTTCAAACATTTATAGCTTGAAGATGGGCATGAAACGGAAGCCAAAAATAGTTACATACTCATGTGTCAGGAGAATTCAATGTCAAGACAAAGATTCTCACCCACAATAACAACAATGGTATTTCTCTCTCTCTCTCTAACTCTTTGAAATAGCTCAAGCTACTCACGTCTCCACAATTATGTAAAAGAGACGTTTTCCTCTCCGTATAAATTACGTATTAATTACGGATAATTTGACAAATTCTGTGGAGAATGACTGTAACAAATAGCGACGCACTCATCATTGGTGCTAGACAAGTGAGCTCCTTTGTTTTACCAGTTCCAGTTTAACTATCATTTAATGGGCAAATTGGTCACTCCCGAAAAAAAGTAAACGGGGACAACATTTGTAATCAACGAAAACGTGTTCTGGACTTGGACAGAATTATATGAACACGTGTAGCGTGTTCCATTGCATGTGTGTGGCCATTTTAGACTGCGTAATTGTGCACAAGGACTAATTAAGATACAAGTGCATGAAGATTGAGTCGAGAGAAAGAGTCAGCATTTATCCCAACGAACGAATGGGGGGAAATGAGACTATGGAAAAGTGGATGAATAGAGAATAATCGTAGCCAGTGATAAAAAAAATTTGTGTTCCCCCTGATTTTAAACATATCTGAATGTCCCTCTCGCCTTTTACTTTTTCCACCCGCAGTACCATTTTGTCATCCAATGACGGAGTAAATGTTCCCTGAAGAATCATTAGTTATTTAGGTTATTCAATAAAAAAAATAAAACTTTTGCCCTTGATTTTCTGTTATCACTGTCATAACAATCTTGTACACACTCTGCTTTACAACAACATTACAAAATGCTGAACACACGCATTTGTAGTGCTCGTTGCCGGAAATTGTGAAGGCACGAATGTGCTCATGGACTCTCTTCCTTTTCCAGCTTTTGAATTATTATTACTCCCATTATTTGACCATTTCATGCACAATCCTTAAAAATCACACGAAGCTCTCAGCCTGAAATAGTTATAAACTACATAACCTTCAGACTTTTTTCACAAGTATATTCCCATAGTTAGTGTGTGTATGTATATAACTCAGACGGCCGGCAAGAGGCTGTCATTGCTTCCCCCATCACACTAAGCGGGGGATGAGAAGCGCAAAAAAAACATTATTATTATCTATAAAATACTTTTTTGAAATATGAAGTTGCTAGTTTTTTGTGCGCAAATCCCACTTTAAGATCAATCTCAGATTATCATCACGAAAGTATTTTTTTAAATTTATTTATTCGTACTATTTATTAGACATAATCATGCACAAACGGGTACTTAAAATCACTATTGTACGTCCAGCAAATGGTACATACGCCACATGGGGCAAAAAAACAAAGTCACCAAAAGGTACTTATAACATGAGATTTACATGATGCTCAACAAACTGGTTTCTTGTCCTTCTCCAATTTAAAACATTCTTTGTCATTCTGCCCAACATATTTTTTTGTCAACAAAAAGACTTGCTTTTCAGGATTAAAAACTCAAAAAGTCAAATACGTGTGGCATGATGAATCTATACATATTAATTACTTGGAACAAAGTCTTTCTTTTACGCGGCTATAAAAGGAAGGGGATAACACTAAAAAAAATGCATGCTTCATCAGAAATATGCCAAGACATTCTTCTAGCCTTTGAGAGACATAAAAATTTAAAGTGTGGAGATAAAATAACCAAATTTGAAAAAATTATAATTTCTGAGTGACAATGAAAAGCTGCGGTGATCTCACGGTGACGAGTTACCACAGAGTCATTCTATCCATGACAGTTATGGTATCTTTCATTTAGAATTTAATCGCCCAGAATCAGTGAATTATCCTGGTTGATACAATACAAGTGTGATTCCAACACAATCACAAGTTAGAACTCAAAGTGATTGCTTTTGCAGCCGCTTTCATTTCCTGCGGAGAAGTGAAAGACATTTCTTGAGAAAAATCCTTTGTGGTGTCCTGCCCCACAATTACCGCGCAATTTCCTCCTTTTCAATACTACTCATCCACACTTATGTATAAATAATCTCCACGTATTTACAAACACACCTTTATTATTGCCAAAAATAACTCTTCCAATGGGCAAGTACAAAGGAAAAGTGAGTAATCACTGTTTCATTGTAGGAGCGTATGTATTACTAGTCATTAAAATCAATTTGACAGGTAATTCAGCAAGAGTGTTGACGGCAATTATGTGTATGTATGCATATTTGTGGTATGACTTGAAGAGGGATTCATGTGGTTAAGGAAACACGAAATATTGAAATTAGCTTGGTCAAGTGAAAGCTTGTACTTCTTGTAGCCTGCACAAGTTTGGATGTGCAATGTGTTACACAGCCAGTCCTTATATTCTCCTATTGTCTTGGTTAATAACTGACCACACTCATTTATTGGCGTTTATGCTGCTCATTTACACGGTGGGAAACACAATGGCCTGCATCGAGGGAAAGGTTGTTTGTGTACCCAAAATAATACAAATCATTCTGTCCATCCAGCATGAGGCAGTTGCATACATTTCTATGTCAATTGATTGGCTGTCCGTAGAAAGTAAAAACAAATCAATGGAGTCAATTCCAGCCTCGCATTTTCATGCCAAGAACACCAAAAAGGTTCCACTCGGTCCAATAAACTGAAGGGGTAATGTGGGTCATTCTGAGGTCATGAATCTGCAGATGCAATGGTAATTTGGATGATGCAATAAATGGAGAAGAAAATGAATGTGGTTCAGCATGGAAAAATTGTTCCCAAAGTTCGTCGTGAAGCCAGAGTTTAAAGAGAAAGACAGAGAAATCGTAGGGGATAATTTCACGCCCATAACTTTGTCTGTATTACATGTTTGAACTCAAAGAATGCCTTTGAAGGTGCGTATACCTGTAATTAGCCAAAAGAAAATGAGCTAACTGGGCTTAACCAAGATCGGCCTAAAAATCAAAAGCTATACCACATCAGTGTATTGCATCATTATATATTAAGCTCAAAAGAGACAGTTTTAGTTTGAAAAAGAAAACTAATTCAGCATATGTATATAATTATGAAAAGATATTCCAGTTGGAAAAAAGTGGCTATTTCCCAAAAGTTTGCGTCAATATGTGTTAAGAATATTTTAAATAATTGACTTTTAGAGTGGCTTTTGTCCCGAGAAAAAATCCATGCTTAAAAGGATGCGGGTAAAGGCTAAAATGATAATGAATTATTATTAAAACGTATGTACACAGCTTTCAGCTTCGAGAGTTAAAGAAAAATTGAAAGATTATGATGCAAAAATGAATTAGACCTTAGCTGTTATTTATTCTTGACTATTAAAAGAGTGAGCGTAAAGCGGACCCGTACTGGTATTTACTGTTTACAAAGAGAGCTTGGTATTATTATTTTATACCAATTATGCTGCTGTATGCACACCATAAAAATTACGAAAAGTTTGTGAAACTTAAGACTGATTACCCTGTTGTACAACTCAAATATTCTCTACAATGGTTTTTATTACTATAATTTGTTTTTACAAAAAGTCAGCTGAGACGGGAGTCTTCAAATGTTTTTAGTTTGTGCAAAGCTTAAACGGAGATTTTTTCGCATACATTTAATTGAAACTGTATACTGCCTTGAGCCTAATATTTATTTTACTGCAAAAATTCTCGTGGGTCTATGCAAGGTGAAGCGATGATCGTAATACTATTTTGTGAGCATTTATTTCGTGTAAAACTTGTACTGTTCACAAAGATCAAATCAAAGTACTGCTCACAAAGTAGCAAATTGTTTGGAATCAAAAAGTGTGCGAGAATGCATAAAATAAATTGCTATTATCATTGTGGTCGGGCATGTTGCAAATTCCATAAAGATCGTTATGACGCCATTCTTCCGTGAAAATCCAATGAAAGAAAGCAAGGAAAGGGCCTGCGAGAGAAAAACAGAGAGATTCAGAGAGAGTTCAGGCAGAGAGGTTGGAAAATAATATCATAGCACTTATTCTGCCCATTACCAGCTATGCTTCACCGAATAGGGATTTAACTTTGAAGGAATCATTTGAATCTATTTTGACAATTTCAAGACTATTTTACATTCGCAAAAAATTGTAAATCATTGAAAATAATTGGACTGCACTCGTTTTACCTCCAAAGTCGATTTTCTCCAAACAAAATCAGATGTATTTTCTTTTTGAAAAATTCGATGTCGTCGATGTGCTTCTTGCAAAGCTAGAACCTGCGTTGCACTTGCTGTCCAAGAGGTTACTGCTTCCATTGAAAGAGATTTTTTCACGTCGTAGAAAGGCAATTTGCCCCATCCATTAAACCGTTAAGGTCGTCTTGTTAATACCGATTTCTTGCGGGAATACTGGATGATCAATAAGGCAAGCTTCCGGTCGATTCTTTTAAAAGATTAATATATTAAAAAACTAAAAATTGGATCGCTGAAATGAAATTACTTTTGTGTATTCTCTGGAGTATAGGTGGAATGGGGTTGTCTATAGGCATGGTCGTAAATCTTATCCAAGAAGTGCCCGGAATTATTTTGTACGAACAAAAAACTACTTTATTATTGAATGTGTTGAGAAAATATTGAGAAAAAAACCATCAAGGTTCTATGCAATACGAGATCAACAGGGGAATTCCTAGAAAAATTAGTTGTAGTTTGTACATTTCAGCCCATATAGCTAATAGTCACATGAGACATTTGAGAGTGCCTCAAATGGTATAAAAATGTCCCGAAAGCCGTCTCAAGAGCAAATCATAAGGTTGGCCCAGAAATTCCCCTTCCGAGAAATGATGGAAAAGTGAGGAGAAAATATATATAGTTATTACGAAACCAATGCACACATATTACACCACTTAATGTCATTGACGTATACTTTGGGAAGTCATAACCCATATGAACACAAGCTCTCGGTCTCTATATATTTTTTTATATACAATTTCTTGAGGGAGGAGGGCTACTGGTAATGTTCGGTGACACATCGTCATCCGTCATCATCATGGTTGACAGAAGGAAATGAATTTTTCTCATTTCTTTACGTTCGCTGTCACGAAAAGAATCCGTTTCATACCATTTCGTCCCCCCTCGCCATCTCGCCTTCAGGAATTCATGTAGTCCTCGTGTGTGTACGTTTGTAGACGAGGAAACTATTGGAACACGTGCTCATAAGTTTGTTTTCACTGTCAATTGTCTCACGGCCGTCCGTTTGTCCAATGCGCAAAAAAAAAAATAGTAATGAGCAGAACAACTCGACTGACTCTCGTAGGAGCTCAATCATACCGTAATTGTCGTGTTGGCGGAGGTGCCTTAATACTTCCCGGGCTTTTCCCCTCATCCTGGTCGTCATGAAGACTTGCCATGAAAAATGATCATTTAGAACCCTTGTAAATGAAGAAATAGCTCTACGAACTAGACATACACACACAAGTCTGTCAATTATTTTATTATTTTACCCATATACATACTACTCTGTGTATGCATGTGTGAATCCGACCAAAATGAGCCCAATGCTGCCAAATGCTTTCGATATAACCCAAAATATCCATACTTCCACTAAAAATTATACTCTGGAACATTTGTTTGATTTGTAATAGCAAATCAAATTCATTTTGAAATCGTGCGTACAACCAATGCACCATTTGTATTTGATGGTCTTTGGGGCGGAAAGTTCCTCAGGCAGCAATCCGTGACGTTATTTCGACGTAAGCATGTAGATGAGTTGGTAATTAGACAATTTCTTGCGAATTTTGTTTTTCATAAGAAATGGATGGAGCTGATGAAAAAGGTAGCATTGAGCTGTAGTAACAAATTCCCTTTCAGTTACCATTGTTTTAGCCATTTTTATTAAAAAACTTTCCTCTTCCTGCTTATTTCGGGAGTCCATTAATAACGTTTTAAGTGAGGACGTGTGCGAACACAAGAGAGTGACGCCTCGCTTTTGCCGAGGCTCTTTTTCGAGCTAATTTTCGAGCGGCTTCGTTCCATTCTGAGGAAATCGGTACACATTACATTTCTTATCAGCTTGTTCCTCCATCGTATTATATTAAGACTTCTCTTGATAATAATATGAATGAACGTCTGTCAACGTCCCGTGCTGCCTGTCGATCAAAAATGAATGGAAATCCTTTCACAGCAACACTTTCATATAAATAGTCAGACCCGAGCACACTTTTGTCCCTTCCCTCCCTTCCCCTTTAGATCAAATGTGTATAGATTGCGTAACAATACTCAAGTCGAATATCTTTCCATACTAATTCCGTACGAGCTAAAGGTGCAGAAGGGGGAAAGGGAGATAAAGAGGTTTTTCTGCATTCAGCATTCACCAATTCCACCACCTTTTGAGTACACACCTGGCAATGCTAATTGTGAGAAAGACAAGTGCGTGAGGTGTGGAGAAAAAGTGCAGGAGAGCAAGTGTTGTTTTAGCTCCAAATTCCTGTAATCTGTCAGTGGAGTGGTGGAGCCACTGTGGGCTCAACGAATACGCACCAATAAGGAAATACACTTTTTTTCCTTCGAGGAAATGCACTTCCAAAGCTTGTATTTTTTTGGGTTATCTCATCATATATTAGTGAAAAAAGAAATGGTTCAACAAAAGAATGGGGTGGGGAGGGAATGTCAGATAGCCCCATCTTAAATTATGCAGGTGCAGGTTCTCTCTATTTACATCGCAGATTGATCAGCTTTGGTACTATTCACAACGGGGTTTCGCACAATCGTCCTGCACCCCTGCAGCCTTGCAATCAGGACGGAGGTAGGCACGGACGCTTTTTTTTATGAAATAATCAAGTTGTTGAAACTTAAAGCATGTTTAAGCTCTTTATCATACTCATGTGTTTGGTTTCGCAAAATCAAATATCTTTAATAAAATACCTCGTAAGCAATAGGACGGACTAAAGTAAATAAATGTGAGTGCCATTTTTCACAAATTAGCACTTGGTTGAAGGCAAATTTGTTCATTTCTTTTGGATTTTATAACTTTATTTGGCTTTTTGGGGCATAGTTATGGGTTGTGTTTGTATTTACTAAAACGTGTTCGAATTTGCCCTTTCAAGCAGGGATAAATGTATAAATCTGTGTCTCCTTCCCACGCTGGTTCACCACCAAAACTTTCGGGTATCTCCGGGCTTAAAAATCCTTGTGGGGGTCAGGGATTAGGGTTTTTGTTCCATTTTAATGCGCATGTAACTACATGTGCAACTCATTGTTATAATTTGCACGTATGCATATACACTGTATATCTTATATACCGGAGAATGTGTGCATTGTCAAAGCAGTTATAACTTGTTCCAACCGTCCACATTCTCCCCCATCCCATTTGTTTCTCACTAACAAGATTTTCCGAGTAGGTATGAAAGCACACATATTTTTTTTTGCTGAACAAGTTTTCTTACACACATCTCTCAATGTGGAATATACCCCAAAATGTATTACAATTTTATTATTATTGCTAGCACCTCCATATATCTTTTGGTAAAGGGAGGGAGGGTGGAGGGAGAAGATTAAGTGGTACAGATGCCCAGTTATAGAGCATTACATGGCACCCTCAGAAGAGTCACTCGTGACCGCAAGTCTTAAATGTAACTTATGTTTCTGTGCCATTTCGATATAAGAGCCCGTCAAGAGCCGGTAGATTAAAATCTGTGAGAGGTTATCGGTTCCGACATAAAATATTGGGGGAGGGAGAGCTTTCTTCTGGGACTCTCCCTATACCAGGGAATTTTTGGAAGGAGCCCAAAACGGTGTGTGTGTGTGCTCGGATTACCTCCCTCCTCATTTATTTTTTATCACTTGAACCCTGTTTCCTCCTCCAACTCTTCTGGGAGGGGAGCTTCTTGTACAACTCATTAAGATTTTAATGAAATCCATGTTACTATAAATTTACGTCAATATAAACCCTTGTATTTGAGCTACCTATTTAAAACTTTTTAGCCTCACTTTGAATAGTTCACGTACCATCCTACAAAGTTACGGAAGAATGATATTATCAGATAATTACGACCATTTCAAATACTTTTGGTGGAAGCCTTTCCGGGCCAAAAGTTTATTGCAAACAAAAGTGAAGAGCTCAAAGAAACGTACGTTACCCACTGCACCCACAGAATCTCCAAGAGAAACATAAAAATTTGATGATTTTCATTTCATTTCAACTAAACTGTATTGAGTGTAAAAAAAAAATTTAAGTTTTCTTTTTTCTTTTTTATTGTTTCCTCATGTACATAGTAAATATAATGGAAATGAATAGATTGAATCTGCTGAGTAGTCAAGTTTGTGAGATTGCGAAGAAAACCAGTCAGAGGATAGCTGGATGAATGTGTTCTGATCACAATTCATGTGTACATATGTACATACGGAGGAAGATTATAAATTATACAAGTAAATATCGAGGACACCGTGAACTCATTTCCCCATGCTTGCCTCTCTTCCTCGTCCCAAAAGGTAGCTTGGAAGAACTTGTGAAAAAGTATACCATAAACACACTTTCGTAGACATTATATGCCTACCCTTACGGTAACAAGGCGCACGTGAAGAGATTTAGGTGAGGCCTTTACATCACAGTGCAATGCCGGAGCTTTGATTCCCTTCCTCTACCTCAGCAATGGAATGTAATCACGTAATGAGGTGCATCCTCATTACCTCTGATTAATTGCACTCATTCAGTGTTTTGGAGTAAGGACAAACTTAATGACGAGAGATGGAATGGGGAGGGAACATGACACGTTCGGTGTTATTACTGCAGGTGCTGAATGACTTCCATTACACGTGTATCATTATTACGCTCGTGTGAGACAGAAAAATAATGTTCAACAAAAATAACCAAAAAAATGTTGGTCGTTGTGGAGAAAGTCCAGAGACGAAAGAGGAAACATTGAAAGGAGTGCGAAAATTCCTGGAGACATTATGTACATATATGAGACACTTGCTCCAGTTGTAAATGTCTCATATACCCATATAGATACTGGAGAGGACAGTATGAAGGGGCAATATGGGCGGGATAGAAGTTTAAGCACATGGCACTCTTGATGTGTGGAGAAAGGCATTAGGACGGGGACAAAACCAGGATTAAATAACCTACACACATTATGACATGTCATCATGTCACCCAGTCTGGCAGGTCCTCAAATCAGCACATTCGATCGATTGGAGAATGTCGCATTTTCCGAATTATTTCGCTCAACAAACAAAATGTCACCGACGTTCATTTACTGGAACGCTCCAAAATTACATTCCTCTTCCCATCCCCGTCTGTCCGCTTGCAAAGGCTTAGGGACTGAAATGTTTTTACTGGAATGCGAAATGCTGGACACGTTTTTCGGTTTTTTCCCGTGGGTTCATCCTGGACAGGTGTATATCTCGATTATCTGTATCGCGGTATCACTCCAAAAAAAGAGAGAGCGGACTTTCTCAACATTGTTTGTTAGCCCTTGTACATTCATAGGTATACATGCATATGAATACATATATACATGTATACATATGTATAGGTATGTATACTGAGCGATTCTGCAATGCCAGATGTCCAGAAACGTATGTTTGTACACCAAATTGTCATTCATCACCTCGGACAATACATTATTTATGAACCTAAAGTTAATTTGGTGGATTACTATTTGTAATTCTGAGAACTTAGGTTCGTCTCGGTATTAATGAGCCAATTAGCCCTAAAAACGAGCCACTTTCATAAGAAAATTAATTGCAGCCGCCTTTGGGCATTGAGATTGGTTATTAACCAGGAGAAACTGCAGATGTAGTAAAGTATAAGGTTAGAATTAGAACGGAGAAAGGTGAGCGTTCAAATTACCATGTTCAAATTAGTGACCCGCTCGAAATCATGCTGTATTTATATTTAGTTCACATTAAATGTGTAGGTTTACAACTGCAACAATTAACGCTGACATCAGCTGAGCAGAAAATTGAAACTGGCCACCTCCCATGAAGTGTTATCCACAATGCCCCATGCACTGCCTTGTAAAAACCCAGCAAATTATGATAATCAGCACCTTCTGTGTTCATTCTGTGGCCAAATACTTTCAAACTATAAAAATTGTCTTGCTCATTTGTTGGAACAATTATTGTTCATATTCATCTTTTTGACAATAGTTTATGTTCCAGTGAGTGTAATAGCAGTGCAAACATTTTGTTTCCAGCCCCCGCACATGTTGAATAGAAATAACGTCCGAGTAAGTCCCATGTCTTCCTGTATAAAATGCATACTCAGCTGTGTTGATTTATTAATTTCCTTTTAAATGAAAAGGACAGGTTATTAGGTAGTGCGAGTAGTTAGAATGTATAAACTAGCACTTATTCCCTTACCTTCGTGCCAAGGGGAACGATAGGTGGAAGTGCGAGCTCAGCACGTTCGAGTAAAATATGGTTTAAACGGTGGAAACATGACATGGGAATGTGTCTACTAACCGAATATATATTTTTTTTTATTCCGTGTGAGTCTTGGAGTATCAGTAGAGTCCACACGGAAACGTGAGGGAACATAGTGATAAGTGAACGGAGGAGTTCATCCCTCGAATGAGTTAACGCGATCTCACCACACACTCGCGGAGGTTAAGAGGGGGAAAAAAAAACTTTCGGACTTTTGAGAAGGGAAAGCACCCCGAAGTTTTTTTTTATTCTCTCCCTTTCGTTTTTGTGTATATCAAGGAAAGCCTTCCTTCCTCTGGCTTCAGTTTGCTTTTGGAGCGGGTGAATGGTGGAAGGTTGGGAGACTCCCCAAGAATTTCATGTGCTCTAATATTTCCCGCTGCATTTTCTTGTTCTTGCAAAAAAAAAACAAAGTTTCCTCTCAAGAAAGGCAGAAAATAGGGATAAATTATACGAGGACTTTTTCGTACAATAATGACAAAGAACCCGATTAGGAAGGGCTCCGTGTGATTCGGCTTATTATTTTTCTATTCCATTACTTGAACTCAGTCGTTGGGAAAAAACATTTTTTGGATCCAGACTTGCACAGTGTCTTGGGAGAGTTTCCGCACGCTCAAGTATAAAGAAGAGTGACAGGAGGGAGAGGACGCTTGATAGTAACAGACAGTTTTTAACAGTATGTTAATTTCTTGGCAAGTGACGCGATAAACGAAAACTAAAAACAAATCCAAGTGTGAGTTAATGAGGAAGATTCCCCGGAGATTAGTGTATGGAAAAGACGACGATCGATTTTTTTTTTACTGGAGAAGGCCACAGAAGAGAGAGAAGAGAGAGGACGGGGGAAATTAAGACAAAATATTTCATTCTTCAGTGACTCTCCCTAGTCGCGGGAGGCATTTTTCAACCCTTTTTCTCCGGCAATTAAAAGCCAGTAAACCATGAAAATCTAGTTGTATACATATGTGCTCTGCAATTTTCCAACAACAACAAAGCATGTAGCAACAGTCTCTACAATTATCCAAGCACAACTAGTGCAAGTGTGAGCAAAATCGCGTCAGAGTAGTTTTCCCGGGGAAGGTGTAACTATTTATTAAATGTACTTTATTAACGGTGCTCTTTGGTGCACGCTGTTAAGTGTGGTAAACGTTTTTGCAATTCGAGGAAAATAAAAGGGCGTGAGATTGCTTGAAAAACGAAGTTAACATTAAAAGAAATTAAAAGCGTGATTTCTCCGTGGTTGAACTGAATTTGATTTTCCAACAATATAACATGCACGTGCTGAGAGATAATGAAAAATATCAAGGTCTTAAAAACCAACTGAATACTGTAGAAATGGAGAGGTGAGGGCTCGAAGGCATTGTTTATTCTTACTCACGCTCCAGCTTCTGCCGCGAGTTGCTTCCACGTTGTATGAAAAAACCATACAAATACGCCGCAAAAGTCACATTCCCGGGTAAAAGATACCTTTCCGCGGTGCAAGTAACAATTTGCGTCTCCAAGCCTTTTTTAAATACGCTACCCAAAGATTTAATAACTAATTTGACTCAATTCAAACGGAAAAAAGTTAACAATGATAGAGTCTGACGGAGAAAATGTGGAAGGAAAAGTACAACGACCATGCGATCGGACTGTAAGTCTCGGGAATTCGGCCGATATTTGAACATTTACTTCTCCCTAAAAAGCCGTAATAAAATAATTTGGTATAGTTTATACATTTTCATCGTATCCTCTGTGTGATTAAAGCTGTGTGATTTAAAGAGTGTACCTGTATTGTCACCGTGAGTAAAAAAATAAAATAAAAGCCCATAAGAAAATCCAACGTCTGTGACACGAAGGCGTTATGATATTGTTGCTTGCTGATCACGGAAAGCATTTTGATGCAAGCAACTAACAGTAACGGTGTCCATCAACACACCAAGACGTTCAGGTATGTAAGTACATTTAAGTCTCCCATCTTAAGGATTAAGGGAATTTGAAAAAAGAGTGGAAAAATATTCATCCTTCCTGTTGTCGTGGTTGCCTCTTTATTTTCTCGCAATTTTATCCACAAAATTTGCTTAATTTTGCATGAATTGACCGACGAGGAATTTTAAATTCCCTGTTGTGCATGTGTATTTCTCTCCTTTTAATTGCATTACCATTTACCATGATGATCACTAAGATCCATCTAATTAGTAAAGATGACAGTTTTTGCTGAAGTCCCTGTCATCATATTTTCTTGGCTGTATTCATTGCGGAATAATGAGGATATTTGTGGCTTTTTGTGCAGGAATCCACCATGGTGGAACCGGAGAACGAGAATGGAGAGGCGATTGCTAGTTGTCGCTGTGGTCTTCTTCGCAGTTTGTGCTGCCCTCGTGGTGGTCCTCGCTGCTTCATCCAATTCCAACCAGTCTTCAAGTGAGTTTTTTCTTACCAAATATTTACCTTCAGACATATTCTCATTTACAAGAACTGAGTCAGAATTATTTTTTAGTCAACTTTTCTTACACTTGTCGCAACTGTCTTTCACTTTCTTCGACGAAATTTTCAGAATTTCTCTCGTTTCTTCTTATTCTCTGTTTTTATATTTTTACTACTATGTCTGACATGAATATGACTTATGAGATGGGCATTATGAACATTGAAACCGACAGTTTACGTGACCAACATGCACAGTGAAGCACACGCAAAAGCTTTTTATTGTATTTAGGTATTAAAAGTGCATTATTATTTATTTTCTTGCACTTTTAACACTAATTATTATGTTAACTTTTTTAATGCTTTTTTTGATTTGAACCAAAAATTTTTTGGCACAAAAAAAAATAGAAACAACCGATTTGTGATTGCTTGTCGTTCAGTGTTCTCACGATAGTGATTAGTGGTTTGATTAATTCACATCCATTCAGTATGAGTTTTACTAGTTTAGACGTGACGTCTCGTTTAGACATGTCATACCTATTATGTATGTATGTATGTTTAATCTTGCATTATTGTGACTAAATTTCCGTCACTTGTTTCATCTATCTTCTTCCGTATTTTTCTGTCACTTTTTTCCTTCCATCTTTTTATAAATCTGTCAGCATATCAGTTTCATCATCATAATTTACGTCTTGCCGATGAACTAAAAAGTTCTTCAAATAGCCTTTTGAATTACTCCATTTCACTCTCCAACTACGATTCCATGTCAAAAGGCGATGTACAACCCGATTCAGTACCTCCCGTTTTTTATGATTATGCTGCTATATTTTTTTAAATGTTCCGTTTGAAATATTATCCTCCTGTCATTTGACCGAAGTCCAATATTTGCACCAGTGTGCTAGGTGACTGGATTTGAAAATCACCTAAATAATTTCAATGAGCAAACCACACCATCATTATTGAGGGATGTAATTAGATTAATATTTGAAAATTTAAAATGGAATTCCGAAGGCGCTAATCTAGTTAAATGGTGGAAGGCTTGATTCCTACGATTTTGGGGGAAACGTCGGGTATTTGAAGGAAAATAAGATGGTTGCGGAGTAAAAAATATAATGGATATTTGGCATCTAACTCTTCCTGAATCTTTTCTTTTTGCTTTTTCTCCCTATTTTGTGTAGGAATATTTTTTTTAGTAGTACACATTAAAGAATTTTATTTTGTAGTAGTTTGTATCACATAGTCGTAGTTTATTTGCAAATTAATCATTATGTTTGCATTGCTTGAGCACGTGTGGCACTTACATTTTGTTGACAGTTGTTGATGGGAGGGGTGAAAAAATGCCTACTCCTGAGGCTCTAAATGATATCGATCACCACAATGCCATCGATGACACAGGTCTTCATCTCAAGTCATCAGAAGAAGTCTGCCTTACCAAAGGATGCGTTCAGTCTGGTAAGCATTTTCATGCAGTGTAGGATTGTTCCACAGCAAAGTTTTTTTTTATTATATACATAAATGCTACTTCTTAATTGAACCCCGTATACATACATACGTAAATGTATGTACTGTCTATATCTCTTTTTTTTTTTAACCCCGAACCTCCAAACAAAATATGTCCTCGCATTTCCCTCTCTTGCTTCATCAAAAACCCGTGCTTTAATTATGTACACACGTTACAGCGGCGGAAGTGATAAGGACGATTGACGAAGCCATCAACCCCTGCGACAACTTTTACCAGTTTGCTTGCGGAGGCTTCAACAAGAACACCATAATTCCTGATGACAAGACTCAAGTGACAACTTTTGGAATCCTCAACGATAAGCTGGAGGAGCAAGTTCGCATGTTGGTGGAGGAACCCGCTCAGTCTAATGAGCCGAAGCCGTTCACCCTCGTCAGAAACTTGTACCAGTCTTGCATGAATAAAAGTGAGTGCTATATATGTATTTTGAAAGAGTCGATCCGACCTTTCCAGATTTTTGCAAGTAGGACGATTACATGAGATTTTGCTAGGGTCATGACATTTGCTTGAAATCAAATCATTACCATACGTATTTTTTGCCGATATTCACCAGTTAAGAGTGGAATAAGTTAATGCTGCAATCGGACCAATTTGTAAACAAATCTTTTCTCCTCAGGTCTTCTCGCTAAATTGGGCTTGGACCCTATTTTGGATAAATTAAAGAAATTAGGTGGCTGGCCAGTTTTGGAAGGAAGCCAGTGGGATCCGTCTGGCTTCACATGGAAAGATTCCGTGTACAGATTCCGAAAACATGGGTATTCCGTGGATTACTTCATTGACTTCTCCGTCACTACCGATGTCAAGAATTCCACTTACAGAGTGATCGATGTAAGTTCTTGGGACTAACGCTGCCCTTCGTATTGTAGGATCGTATAATGTAAATAGATTTGGCATTTCACCGTTTCTTTCCTTTCATCCTTGTAGCTTGACCAGCCCGCACTTGGACTGAGCCGTGAGTATCTAATGAAGGGCTTGCAAGAGTCAGAAGTGAAAGCATATGCGAAATACCAGGTGAGTAAATATACCAGACGAATGAGGGATCATCTCTAGTACAATAAGCTTTTGTAGTTTTTGCACCAATTATAATTATATTTCTAATGCCCCAATTTTATTCTGTTCCCTTGCCAGGTGGATCTAGCTGTACTTCTTGGGGCGAACCAAGAAACAGCAGAGAAAGAGATGGGTGCGGCGTTGGAATTCGAACGACAACTTGCCAATGTAATCAACCCTATTAGTATTGAGTATTTTCTATGAGCAATCTGTAAATAAGCAGAATAAATGCGTACGATTCGGAGTTAATAGTAATTTGGGATGATTACAATCCTTTCCTAACAGTTCTCTCTGCCCCGGGAAGAGAGGAGGAATGTGACCAAATTGTACAATCCCATGACGGTTGAAGAGCTTCAGAGACGCTACCAATCCATCCCTTGGTTGGAGTATTTTAATACACTTTTACCTTCCAAGGTGCAAGTCAAGAATGACGAGATTGTAATTGTAACCGTACCTTCGTACTTGGAAAAATTCGAGAAATTCATCGCTGAGACGGACAAGAGGTGAATTTCGCTGACATCCTATTGAGCTAGTTTGAATAATAATAATTATCAATAATTTCATAACTATTTCATAATTGTTTCGTAATTAATTATATGATATTTAATTCCAATATAATATTAAATTTCCTCCCAAAACTTTCACATCCTGTATGCTTCCTATGACTTATTGCAGAGTACAGGCAAACTACGTGATGTGGCGTGGAGCCGCAGCGTCCGTCAGTTATTTGAATGAGGCTGCCCGGAAGCTTCAGCTGGACTACACCACGGCTTTGACTGGCAAGGGAGAGAGAGAGCCCAGATGGAAGGAATGTGTGGGTGTGGTCACTGCGAGGTCAGGAAAAAAAAAGAAAAAGAATAAGTGGTATTTGCTTCAATCGCTTCTTGCTTCTTAGCGTAATCCGTAGAATCTAGAATCACTTGTAACTAACACTTTTTGTAGTAATAATAATATCGTCCTTGCTTTAGCATTGCTGCTGTGTGTTCGTAGCTTGATCTATGAAAGTGCCATTTGATTTTGCTGGAATACATTATCTGTACAGTTAATGATGATTTTTTCTCCCATTTCTGTACAGTCTCGCAAATGCAGTCGGATCACTTTACGTCCGTCGCCACTTCAAGGAAGAAGCCCGTAGCGCAGCGTTGGAAATGGTAGGCGACATCAGGACATCGTTTTTGGACATCCTCAAGGACATCGATTGGATGGACGATACTACCAAGTAAGCCAGACTTATCAATATGAACGAACTGGGAGATAATTCCCAGCTTGCCCCAATTGTATGTCGTGATCCCGTGGTACTTCTTGCATGACTTTCCTGTTCTGTTTAGGCAACGTGCACGGGACAAGGCTAATTCAATGGAAACACATATTGGATACCCCCAGGAACTTTTAAATAATTCCAAGCTCGAGGAACTTTACAGCGGCTTAGAAATGAGTTCAGACAGTTATTTGGAGAACGTTTTGAATTTAACTACCTTCGGAACGGACTATGCTTACAGCAAGCTCCGAGAACGGGTGAACAAAACTGACTGGATTTCCCACGGAAGACCCGCTGTGGTTAATGCTTTCTACGCTCCCCTGGAAAACTCAATTCGTAATTATTAACACATTTTATAATTAACAACGCATTTACTTTGCTGAAAACTCAGCATTTCCAAAAATAATATGTATAGGTAATGCACATTCAAACGAAAATGAACTAAACTTTTAATTGCAATTTTTGATGGACAGAATTCCCCGCTGGAATCCTTCAAGGAAACTTTTTCTCCAATGATCGTCCAAAGTACATGAATTATGGAGCTATTGGTTGGGTCATTGGTCACGAAATTACTCATGGATTTGACGATCAAGTGAGTTTGCGCATGTCAAATCTCTCCTGGGTCTGATTTTCGAAAGCACTGCTAATAATTTAGTACCTATACATAATACGAATTTTGTTTTGATTGTAGGGACGTCAATTCGATAAAGAAGGCAATCTGTACGACTGGTGGCAACCTACGACTCGAGAAGCTTATCTACAACGAGCGCAGTGCATTATTTGGCAATATGGAAATTACACTGTTCCGGAAGTCAATTTCTTAAAGGTATACTAATGAAGGAAGCAAATTTGAAATTTCATTTCAAATGTGCACAACATGAAAAATGTCTAATTGTCGTTTCAAATTTTAATCTACAGCTGAATGGTATCAACACCCAAGGAGAAAATATCGCAGATAATGGCGGCATCAAGGAGGCATACATAGCATATCAGTCCTGGGTCACCAGAAACCTGCCTGAGAAGGTAAATTCTTGACTTCCATTTCTCTTCGCTGTCCATTTTGTAATCGTAATTGAAAAGGAAAAAATGAGATCAGATTTCGGCGTATTTGGTAATGCGTTAATTTTTGCCATTGAATAGAAACTCCCCGGTTTACCTTACTCCCCCAACCAACTGTTCTGGATCAGTGCAGCTAACGTTTGGTGTAATAAGTACCGACCGGAATCCTTGAAACTCCGAATCTTGACCGGTGTTCACTCTCCCGGAGAATTCCGTGTTCGCGGTCCCTTTTCGAACATGAAACAATTTGCGGACGACTTCAACTGCCCCCTCGGAAGTGGAATGAACCCAGACAAGAAATGTTATGTGTGGTAGCATCCCCGTCTTCGCCGTAATTGTTTATGTACATAGCATTAGTCACCGAGTCATTTACAAGATGTACTACACGAGATTGTTTTAATTTAAGTCGTTGAAAACCATATTTATATACATACATATAATATTTGTTTGCGTATTGGCACTAATCTGTTAATGACTATATTGTTTCATTATGCTTCGGAAAAAAAAGAAAAAAAACAACATGGTGGGACTCCGTTCTTGTAATAATCAAATGTTAATTAGACATTTTTACAAGCACATGTGTACAAATGCCTTTGACTTAAACACTCTGTTGTGTAATACAGCCTTGATTATTTATTATCATTGTTACAAGCAACATTATTTCTTATTGTAGCAGTCATACGTTCCAGGGCTTAAACCATAAAAAAATAATAAAGTACCGGAGCTGTGTATTTTTTGAAATAAATAATTTTAGACATTTAATGCGTGTACATATGTATATCGAAGTACGTACACACATATGTGATGAAAGTAGACCCAATTCGAGTTAAGGTCATAGCAGAAATTTCAAGCGCCAAATCTAGCAGCTAAATTTTTTTTTACAATAACCCAACTTTTAACACGAAAAAAACGTTCCTCAGTCTGCCTACCAGTTTGCAAACTTTCTCAAATCCTGCGCTGCGCGTTTACACAACAAAGCACGTTATATCACTTGATTTTGTCCGTTAGCCCGTATTGAATTGAAATCACGAATTGCTAAACTTCGTGATTGACGCTGTGAATCGTACCTTTTCAGAACCTTCACCCTTTAATTATCTCCTAACCCTCATGCTTCATATCTTTCACGCAATCAATTGTCTTGGTATTTTAGCTTCTCCAGGTATTTTTAACTACTTTTTATTTCCAATGTAATTTCCTCTGCCTTGTTTTTAAAACATCAATTTTTTGTCTCCCGTCCGAAGTTCTATCCATTTATTATTCTATCTCTTTAGATGTCTTTTACTTCCTTGCGACACTCAGTTCCAATATCCAATTAGCGTCAGTACTATTTTTCCTCCAGAAACATGTTCCTATTAAAAATCGCTGTTTGTTCTATTTTAAAAATAAATCTAGTTTAGGGGATACCTTGACCTATGTTTAGACCTCTGACTGCAGGTGAAAGCAACGAAAAAACAGTTGTGACCTTTTCTAAGGCGTCTATAACTTTCATACGTTTAATGGTAAAACTGAAGGCGCGCAAACAACACGAGGGGACATGTTTTTGAGGTAAATAATAGTATAACGAATATACTTCCAAACCCATTGATACTTTATCATTAAAAGGATCAAAATCAATACCTCGCATTGCCAAGTAAAAGGAGTTCAGCTCCGGCATGGTTTAAGCCCTGTCATAAGTATACGTTTACATTCAAGAATGCATATTACATACTTGCATAAAATCTATAATTACTGATGGTCTTTCAAAACAACAGGCGAGGTTTCTTTCTCAACCTCGACTCATAATATTACCGCAAGAGCAAGTTACATAGGTAATGCAGAATTATAGACACAGAATATACATACATATGCACATAATATGTTCATACTCTACCACGTTTCCATCCTTCCACCTGGCATTCAAGCTCTAGTTCCAATATCCATTAGGTCAACCAACCCAATAAGAAGCGATGGCAGGATAAAGTAAAAAAAATTCGTGCTATTTAAATACGACATCGTCATTACAGGGTATAGGCATATCCAGTTAGTTATTTTACTCCACCTATTTTTTATTACAGTGCCTTTTCTGGGTTTATGAAAAATGATAACAAGCAGTACCAATTCTAAAAGCTGAGATCCAAACACTCAATACATGTGGGAATGCTTTTGAGTTGTCAATTGGAATCAGGGGTAGAATAATAATAACTTGTCGCATGTACACGTCCAAAAGGCTTGATGTCACATAAAATACTATTTATAATTTGTAAACCGTTTGAACACAATGTATTGACGTTGACGTCATTTGAATCCCAACTAAATGAGAAAGTATGTGCATTTCGATGCTTAAGGATGGTTTTTGATTACAGACACGAACTCAGTTCCAAAGTCAATAAAATGACTTAAATGCTGACCATTATTCCGCATAAGACAGGATGTTCCCCCTACGATATAGAGAAAGTAGTCTGAATGGCCAGATCATTGTTGTATGTGTTAACTATATTCAACCAACTGACGGCCCGCGATCCAAAAATGATGAACTACCTACGCATTAATTGAACAAAATTGGGGTCTGCATAACGTTTCTCTGAATTGATCATTTTCGAAACCGGCAGGATGACAGACATTGGCTGTTTATTAGACAATTATTGTGGTTGCAAATGATGGAAATCAAATCAAAACGCAAAGCAAATCAAAATGAATCCGGATTAGTTGCCAACGCATACATTGACAGTCCACAGGCGCATGTGCATTTCATTCATTAATGTTTAGCATGGCTATTTGAATACATAGCATGCATGTAATATTATACCTATCAGGCACAGAAATAAATGGGTTTTAAGACATGCAAAAATGGGAAAGAGCGATTGGCAGAAATAAGAGCTGAAAAAAAGCGTTCCTGCAGAAAATCATTCAAAACTCGAGCTTTTTAAACGTACATTAATTAATTTGTATACATATAATATTGATGTAACACACAAGATACATGATAGTAAATGCAGGTAAGAAAGTGATAAGTGCTTATCAAACATAAACAGTTTTTTGTTGTAACCTAACTGCCTTTGTTTCAGTGAACGTGTGCGTGTCCGTCTCCTTCTCCTTGTTCGTCACATTCTCATTCTTGTCAGCAGCAGCTTTTGTGTGCTTTCGACCGCCACCGACGCCCCTTAATATCTTAAAAAGTTTCATGTGGCCCTTCACACCTATGTGACTGGCGGTGAAGTACACAATACAGAAATACCAGCTAATACTCCAATGGTACAAGATGTCCACGGCCAAAAAAAAATTTAACAGATCATTGGGGACCGCGGATTCGAAGGAATACAGCTTATTGAATCGATGAAACCACATAGCTCCATCTTTGGGTCTGTTGTTTTGATTTGCCACCAGAGCCCATAAACTGAGAGTACTCACAAGGATGCATTGGACAATCAAAAAGCACATCATTATCAGGTACTTTCCAATCAGGAAGAACTGAAAAGCATGCAAAGAAAGACATTTTCCATGTTGTAAATATGCAAATCGAAAGTGCTGAAACAACACAATATTTGGCGCTGAGACGGTAAGAACAAACATAGCAAGCTGGGTGCTGGGTGTACATTAAAGCAACGAATTCGGTGCGAATTCTTACTTTTAATAATAAAAAACGTTCTTAATTTATTGCTAACAACGAGCTAGTTTTCTAAACAAGTCTCACATCATCAGATTTGGAATCAAGTGTGACACTTAAAACGATTTTTATTTACAAATCTATTTCCGGTAGCAGTATCAACAGATTTTTTAATTACATTAATTTAAAACTTAGCGATCAAAGTGAGACTTTATCGACTGGATTCATAATAAAATTTGCCACAAAATCAGGCTTTCCGAACAGGAAATTACCGGCAGAGGTAAATGAATGCAAATTGTAAATGCAGCCGACTGTTTCCGGTGCAGTACTAGAACTTGACACTAACCGCTAAAAAGGAGATAAATACCAAAATTCAATTTCTCCAGTCACAAAACTAACGTCGGAATTTTTCGGCCAAACTTTGCCAGATGGTAACCCCATGTCTGGGAAATAATAATATTTTTATTCCGTCACTCTGTGACCCCCTCAAGGGAAACCACAGCGTCCAGCCGTTAATTCTTGGATTTTGACAAAACTCGCCGAGAAAACGTAAAACGGAATTGTATAGATCCAAGTTTCTTATTTCCCTGATTTTCGCTTTCATTTGCCGAGAATTCGCTAAAACCGTGATATTTTCGCCGTTTAGGCTGGCATACAGCTGCGAATTGTTGGTTTCAAGAAAGTAAGCGACAACGTATAAACCAAAATTATCTAGATCACATTGTTTTATTTTGCGGATTTTCGCCCAAGTTGGCCGAGAATTTGTGCAAACCCGCATTTTTTGTCATTTAGGCTGGAGCAAGGCGACTAATTATCGAGATTTCACGAAACTCAATGAATGCATATAAAGTTCAAATTTCTAGATCAAATTTTTCGATTTTTCTATCTTCTGGCCCAAAATTGCCAAAGAACATTATTTTTTTCGGTTAATAAGACGCTTTTTCTGACCAATTTCTAGAAAAGTAGTGTTTTTCTGGGCGAACAAAAGCAAAAATCAGGGAAATAAAAAACTTGGATCTATACAGTTCCACTTTACGTTTTCTCGCCGAGTTTTATCAAAATCCAATAGTTAACGGCTGGGCGCCAGCCAAAACGGCGAAAAAATCGCAAAATGCTGTGATGTCCCCTGACGTGGTCACAGAGTGACAGAAAAAAATATTATTTCCCAGACACGAGGTTAACCATCTGGCCGAAAATTTTCAACGTTAGTTTTGTGGCAGGAGAAGTGAAATATACCTATACTGAAACCCCTTTTCGTTCAAAAAAAAATAAAAACTCACGGACTCACGCTCATTGCCATGAATAAAATTGCAACGACTATTTGGGTTATTGCTGAACCTAAAGCCCATCTGCCAATTAAAATTCGTTTTTCCCGGGCTTCGCAATCTGCAGCATAATAAAGTGTCTGGTTCCTTCGATCAATATGGGTGATTTCCGGAAGTCTATTTCTCTTGAATTCTTTGCACCTACTCACATTCAAAACTGCACGGCTGAAAGATACAATGTGAACAATTAATTTTACAAAACAACAGTAGGCCCTTGTAAGTGTCCGCGCATTCACAATCCATCGAAAACAATCCTTAAACATCGCTACATCGCTATGATTCCTAATTATAATGCATTTTTCAGAGAAACGCTTACTCATATGCTCTGGGTAAATGCAGCAGTGGTCCTTCTTTATCCTTCATTGCATACTGCTTTAAATAAGTCTGTGCGACAACAGCTAATGCTATTCCCAATATCTGCAAATCAAATGTAATAATTATTGATTAGATCACAATAGTTGTGAATAAAAATCCTTGTTCCTACCCCTTGCATACATTTGTATTTTGTTTGTATTTTTGTCGGTAAAGACTCAAATGTGATCGTCTCCTGCGAAACGTTAATTTGCAAAGTGAAAAAGTCCATGATCCCTTAAAGCACGAAGTGATCAAATGCTATGCCTAGACCCATTGAAGATTATAACTACGTGCATCAGAAAAATCAGGAGCTGATCACTCAGTTATTTAGGTTTCGTTGGCGAAGATCACGTTTGAGCTACACCTACAATTGGATACACAGTAAATACCTAGGAGTGAATAGTAAATACATAGTAAATACCTATGTAGGTCACTCCTACAGTTTCTGAGCAACTTACCACAGATATACTATTATACACCACGTGAGAAAGCCAGAATATAAACATTACTTCACAAATAAAAATATTTTTCTTGATTCTGATTTTGTAAAGTTAAGTCACTGGTTAAAATAAACATAAAAACTAGCATGGGAACGAATCTTAATATTAGGGTTTTCGCACCAGGACACTGAACAGAAACCACTACAAAATATTATTGATTTTTCCTGACTAATGACGTCCTCCCATGTCCCATCCGAGCCCTCAGGTGAGAGGTCAAGTGTTAAGTCTCAGGTGTGCTTTATTGGACATCTTCTTGGAAATTATACACATTTATAAACGTTTGAAACGTAACTAAGCTTTGTACTGGAACTTTTATTTTATATTAAACTTTAATGGAAGCCTCAAAACAAAAGACACTGTGCGGCGTGCGGTGCGGAGTAACTGAGTATGAATATCAGCAATGAGCGTTTGAGGTTAATGAAGTTTAAACTACGAATATGAATTATTATGAAGCTGAAACTGAAGCTGAGGTAGCCATTTGTCATCCTACACCCTACCCTAAAAAGTAGTCGCAGTACTGCTGTGTGCTGTACTCCAGAATACTGTACGCACCAGGCACACGCACACGCACGCACCTGCAAAGCTGCAAACGCAAACTGGGAAAAGCACTAATGACTAAAGCAAGTAAAATTCCCGATCCGAATCCGCAGACTGCTAAGCTAAAGGAGCTAAAAGCTAGATTATTATAAATTAATAATTACAATATTATTATAATTATTTACAATGATCAATATTTTGAGTTGCCAAACGACGCGTGACGCGTATTTCAACGGCATGCATATTTTTACAGCTTAATACGTTACACAAAATTATAATTTTGAGCTAGTTAATTCGTTATTTTAAAGTAGTTAGTTGCAGTTTGGTCGCGGTATGTTACTATTAATGATTAATTATAATTTTGACTATTTACTATACATTCGTGATTCGTGATCGTGAATCGTGAATTATTGTATTAGAATAGCTATCTTCAATCTTCACTACCTCTTCTCTGACTTTTCCAGGCTAAACAAATAACAAATTGTCAAACTAAAGATGTTGTATTTTGTTTTTTGAGGCACTACATAATATTATGTACATACATTGAATTGAATCGACTTTTAGTTATTGTTGAAATTGTGACATGTGTTCTTCCTTTTGGAAGTTGGATTGGCGTTGGCAGCCATCATAAAAAACACTAGCCACAATAGCCACTGCCACTGTACTGGCTACTGGCTCACTAAGTCACCCATGCAATATGCAATGTCACTAATCACCACCGAAAACCACCTAGCAAACCTAAAAAAAAGCGTATGATTTATTTTTGTAGCTCAAGGAAGAATTAGCAATTAAAAAATGATGTAGGCTACAATAAAAGGTGCTAGTGCAGGTGCAAAAAACGCAAACGTCCGAGATTAATGAAATACCAGAATTCTGCAATCACCAAATAAATTGATGTGTGTAGTGTGTTGTATTACTCTAAAATCTACAACTGCAAGTCTACTCATACGCAATCACAAACACAACTACACAACATGCTTTGTTATTAGCTTTTATGAATTCATTATTGTTTGTTAGTCACAGTCACATTGTCACATACACCGATAGGTACAATGTACAACTTGTATGATACAACAATACAAGTATTTGCCTGTCTTAATCTAATGTAACCGTGACTCGTGTCCACGTGTGATCTATTAATTTGCGCACTTGAAGAAATAACATAATAATCATTAATAATAATAATAATATGTGGAATTGTGATAGCACAATTTCCTATCTATCTGCTGCTATCACAAACAATGATGGCAGATGGCAGCACTGAACACCGATAGTGATAGGATAGTCGTGATGTCGTGAGACGTGATCCGTGATTACTTATCTATACCCTTGTGTAATTAACCACCAGTGAATTCGATCTATCTCTCTCTTGCAATTAGCTCAGGATCGGGTTGTTTGCTTAAAGAGGAGCCAACCATTAAATAGAGTTGAAAGTTGAAACGAAACAGAAAATAGGGAATGAACTCTCGTGTTATTCTTTACAAGAAAGCAAACCGAATACGAAAACACAATACTTCTTCTTTTACATATGTATGTGTATATACATATGTGCATGTGCGTAGAACAGTTTTAGTGAAATGCCGGTAACCGGACTGTTGGTTTTTCTTGGGCCCTTGTCATTCCTGTCTGCGGTAAGTTATTGTAGCGGGAATTATTATATAAATGTTAATATCATATAGCTAGTTGGGAAAGTTGGAATTATTGACAAAGATTATACGATACTTATGTACAATAGATATTCGGATTACATCACCTAATTACATACTAATGAATTGGGGTTTAATAAACTTGTCTACTCTAGGGGACTTCCGTGTCATTGGGGATACGTTATATTCATTAGAGATGCGGTATTTTGAACGTCTCACAAGGGACATTCGCGACATGATCACAACGGATTTTGACCACACCCCTACCGTTCGGTAGCATGACCCAAAGTG
>JAQGBT010000242.1:0-64179 GCA_034698585.1 Disparrhopalites patrizii
GAAATTCTTTTAGGACTGAGTCGATCAGGATGATAAAAAGTAAAATCGATAATTTTGTTCCTTGTGGGGAGCCAGAGATAATTGTAACACTGTCAGAAACTGTGCTATAGAAAACAAATTGCTAACATGCTTTTTTAAACCAGCGGCGTAAATTTCCTGACGTTATAACGAACTTTACGTTATGCTGTTATAAAGAGACTCCACTGTATATGGAAAGTGACAACTATAATTTTTGTCCCCTGTCTACGGCCTAAACTAGTAATCATAGAATGAAGTTATCTGAGCATGTATAATAGTGACACTTTTATTGCGGATCTAGCGAAAAATATTGAATTGCCATCAAACAGAAATCATTTTCTGAATGACTTAGAAACAGTATAAACATTATCCACTACTATGCCACATTGGGAAAAAATTTGGAACATGCTGGAAATGCAGACAAATAATCCTAATAAATGGTATTCCATGCCTTTACAAGAGCAGCAAGCATGGAAATGCTTATATTGTTCCATAAACATTCTCAGTTTATTTTGACTTCATTTGTTCACTATTTAGATGTTACAAAAGTTGTCCTAAGCCTGATATGCTAAGAATTTCCAGACGCGTATCTGGAACTTTTGTTGAGTTTCACCCAAAATTGCGTATATATTAATATTCACATGCTGTAAACGTAAACTGTATCTATACTCTTCCAGCACAGATGTACGCCTATTCTTATTCCACACAATAACAGGAGAAAGTAATTACTAGAATGTCATTAGCCTTCTTGCTTTAAAAATACTTACGTAAGTAAGTACATGCAATATAAGTACCTATACATAGCATATTCCAGTATACACAAGAATCTATAACGTTGCTGGGGCAAATGGATACATCACACGCAATTTCCATGTCAAACGAGTTTTTGCGTAATATGCTGGAATATATAGAAAAATTATTTATATCTTATTTGTTCAAGAAACGTTAAATCTGAGGGCCCAGAGAATCGGTATTTCGCCAGAGCATACGTGAGTACACGTACGTAGGGGGTGATCCAGGTGAAAGGGTTAGGATGGTAAATATCTTGTCATGTATCTGTGTTCGCATTTCCTCTCCGTCGGCAATCTCTCCGGCCAAGTACGTCGGAATCGATATGGTGGGAAGTGTGTGGAGGCGGTTCTCCTCCATAGGTGTGTTTGCCCCAATGACGCAAATCGGGCAAAGGACCTGTTTTGACGTCGGTATTCAACAGTTCCTAAAAATCTAATCTAATATCTGTACATGTTGTAAATTCCCCGGTGACATTATTGTGGCTTTACAAGGTACATACATATGTATACGTACAGCCAGAATGCAAGAAGTAAATACATTCTCATATATGGCTCCTCTCACATTTAAATTAGCTTTTCGTAGAGATTTCAAGACAAATAAATTATATACATATGCATATGTGATGTATTATTTTTTTGTTTATAAATCTCCGATTAACACGGACATTTCCTGAAACCTTGCACCCCGCATCATCTCCCTTATCAGCACGAACAGTGTAAGTATCAATTTGTTAATGAGAGGAGCCATCCTCCAATAATCACAGTAATCGCAGTCGTCACTGACGTGAGTCAAACGATTCCTAAATAGCTGCACCCTTTGAAAACATTTACAACTGCTCAAAATCTGTGCATCAATCACACAAATACATATCAAATCCCGTGTTTAACTGTCAATGCTTATCTGCCATGTTTTTAACAGTCCCGTGACAAGTCGATTCCCAGAAGCGTGCATGGTCACATGAGCATTTAAATACCTCCATTTTGTCCATTGTCATCCATACAACGGGTTCATTTTCTTCCACTTACAATTAGCAAACTCGTAGAAAAACGTTAAGTAGGCACATGAGGATAATCCCAGTGTGGATTTAATTCCCAGGCGTTTAGCGTTTAAGTCATTTATAGACCCACAAGTTTCAGAAATTTTGCGGTCATGACCATCACTCAACTACCGCCTTGTGATGTTGTGGTAGGTGGGAACTTTTTTCAAGAAATATGGGAATAAAGCCATCGATTTTCCCCAACTCCTTGAACTTGAATAGTAATGATATACAGATTCCTTTCTCACGAAATCGGACATAGAATAAATAAATGTTTGATTCATCTCGAAATTGTATTAATAAATTAATCCCGAAATTCCAGGAAATGTTCAATCGCACATTTTCGTTGTTCCATAGACTTGTCAAACATCATGTCAGGCCTTGGTTTTGTAGAAAAACCCCGAGGGTTTTTATCCAGGCCAGGGGAATGCCTGGTACTTCCGGTGTGGGAATAGTCGGATTTCCGGTGTGGGGAATCGGAAGTCAGAGTTGAAAGCCCTTCAAGAAGTCAAAAACGATCATGATCATGTAATTAGTCGTTCAAAACACAAAAAAATTGTCCAAAGGCCGGTTGTCCCTGATTTTGGGGCTAGTTTTTGCGCTGATTCTTGTACCATGGTCCAAAAATGGCGCACCAAAAATGCCATCTGCTTCTGTGGGAAGAAATTACATAAGAGGCGAGGATGGGAGAATCAGAGAATACGTAGTAGTCCATAGAAATACATGGTAAAGGTCTGAGGGGGGAATCCAAATGGAGCTCTGCAAAGGAATATACTCTGAGAAGGATTCCGTAATTCCTCTCTATTCATTGTGTAAATTTTCACCCATACCGACCAGTAGTAGGAATCACCGTCTGTTATATTTTTTTCCAAGTCATAAAAACATCTACGTAATTTTTGTGTGGGAATTCTCTCCGTTATAACATTTCTATATACATATATATGATAGTTTTTTTTTTGCTTTAAATATTGTAAAATTTAACACTGATTATATGGACTGTGCCGTAAGCATTTGAATAGAATGTCAAGAGACCAACAAGTGAGATTTACACAGTTTTTCTGACGGACCAAACGGAGGATTATTATTATTACAATTATTAGTATTACTGTCAGTATGTACTATTACTAGAAGAGAAACTGTCCTGAGGCCTGCTGTCTTCACACAGTTTATCGTCAATAATAACCCTTGAAAACCTTGTTTTCCAAAGTCATATGTTCCTAATACGGTCTAATATTTTTTCAACTGCTGTTCCACTAAGACTCATCATCTTCTTCTAACAAATCATTTTTCATCTCGTTGAAAGACAAGAATTTTTTATGGGGCAAAACTTACAAGAACATATTTTTGTTATTATGTAGTTCCGGAAGTCTCCCAGTTTCCAGTTCTTTGGGGTAAGATTTGTTAGATTTTCCGTTTCTCATTCTCTCATGGTTTTTTTCTTGTGAATAAAATTGTGGTTGGTCGTGGTTATTGTGGTATTCAAATATTTCCAAGGATTCATTTCAATATTTTTTCCCCGAAATATTATGGAGAAGTATAATTGGTATAGGAAGTGAATAATTGGGTGTCACTCTCTTGAGTTGTTAGTTAGTGATAGATGTGAATTTGCATGGAATGCTTGGTATTTGCTGGTCATTGCCTCTATGATGACCATTCTGTTGGAATGAATGAACCAATTCCAACTTCGCGTTTGTCCATGTTCCACTGTATTAAAGGCATCTGTGGTAATAGTTTTTTCTGAGTTAACACGTCTTCAGCACGGTTATACGGTGTTTCAATTTTTGTGCCGCTGTTTATTTAATAGATTTTAAAGGGGTGTGCCCTTGTGAACAACTTTATTTCAAGCTCTAGTTGCAGCTGTGGTAATTAAGTACCTACAAAAACTGTAAATAATGATTGCTGTACTTGTTTTGTTATAGAGTACCGACCGAGATCTCTGCCATTAATTCAAATTATCAAGCGATCAACTCTGTTCTCAAGTATTACAAGTCTGAATTACCTATGTAATTGCTGCGACCTACGAATCGGGTGCCAAAATGGACTGCGGCATAGGATGCCAAAATTGTTGTAAACGATTCGGACGTTGGTGGTTTCACTGCTTCGTCCGTTGGAGATTATGGATTCGCCCGTTTGTGATGATGCTTTATGCAATCGTATTAATTGTTATTATTCCCCTTTTATTTGTAAATTGTTTGGGTGCTGAATGCAACAACCAGCAAAAAACACAACTTATTGGGGGAGTCTTTGCCTTGTTGGCTTTACCTTTTACCTTCTGGGAGATTACCCAGCATCTAGTTCATTATACTAAACCGTATCTTCAGAAGCATGTAATAAGGTATTGCATTTGACTTGGATTTGATAACAGATTGAGTTTACATTTGTCTTAATAAGCAAAGTGTTAATTTAATGTGTTGATTTGTTTCAGAATTTTGTGGATGGTACCAATATATGCTCTCGATGCTGTAAGTTTTTTTCAAATTGGTGTTACGATACGTCTGAACGAAAGCCAGGTGTCTTATTTTGGATGTTTTGTTATTTTAGTGGCTAGGATTGATTGCACCAGAGTACTCCATTTACATGAATTCTATGAGAGAATGTTATGAAGCCTACGTGATCTACAATTTCATGAAATTCTTACTGAACTACTTAAATGCTGAAATGGATTTGGAAGCCAACCTAGAACTTAAGCAACAAGTGCATCATATCATTCCTTTGTGCTGTATGAGGGATTGGGAAATGGGGCGTGAATTTGTTCACAAGTGCAAACACGGGATTCTACAGTATACTGTGTTCCGTCCAACTACAACATTTATTGCTTTGTACGTCACCTTACATACCTTACATGCACGCATATTTGTACTAAACCTCAACTTACTATTTTTGGTTGTTTTTCATTTACGTTATCCAACTAAGTATTTACGGGGAAGTTACTGTCATAGCTAGATGATCAGATTACAGACTTTGCATCTGTTTATTTTATTTGCAATAGCGTTTGTGACCTATGCGGTGTGTACGGTGAAGGAGAATTCCGTGCGGATGCCGCTTTTCCCTACATAATAGCTGTGAATAATCTATCCCAATTTGTAGCGATGTATTGCTTGGTTCTATTCTACAAAGCCAACAAGGACGAACTGGCACCAATGAAGCCCATCGGAAAGTTTCTCTGCATAAAAGCCGTGGTTTTCTTTTCGTTTTTGTAAGTCGGTTATGCATATAATGTAATGTATATATAATTGTAATATGTAGTTTTTTACGATTTATCTTGAACTACAACTTTTATTTTTATTTATACTGTTTTTGTCTATTCTTATTTACAGCCAGGGGGTAGCAATTACAATTTTAATTAACGCTGGATTATTGACCAACATTTTCGCGACAACAGAAAAAACTGACGTTAAGGACATATCCTCCAGTTTACAGAACTTCTTAATCTGTATAGAGATGTTTCTAGCCGCCATTGCTCATCATTATGCATTCTCCTACAAAGCGTATGTTGACCTTGCTGCTGAACAACCAAATTGTTGCCAATCATTTTGTCAGATGTGGGATGTGTCGGATGTTAAAGATGACGTACACGAACATTTCGGAGTAATAAGTATGTGAACTTTAAATACTAATAATTAGCTTTTAACAAAAAGCCACGTGTAGGCTTATAGGTTTATGAATTACAAGTGACATATCAATATTTTCAGCCACACAGGCCCGAAATCTACTACCGTCCAAGGTTTATAAACACCCCGGTGGCTTAAGAGAAGAACGTGCACATTTGCTGTCCACTTCTGATGGAGCTGATTACAGTGGAGACAGTGGCGTATCAACTTCTACTTTGCCTAGACCGATTCAGGCCGCCCGATCAGCAAGCTTACAACTGGTAGCCGAAATGGATGCGAAAGAAGAGCAGCGCGTTCTTAGTGATGTCGTTAGGGATCCAGATACTCATTCCGTGTTTATGGATCTAACTGATGCAGACGAGGAGTGATACCGAAAAGTGAATGTTATTATCCCGTATCTGAGGATGCTCATTATAATAAGCGCGTGGAATGCGTGATATTATTGATAGCACCATACCTTGGAGGAGTCAAATGGCAAGAATACTCGGCACGAAACGCAAGTATTCGCACGATTTCGTATATAGTCGCAAATTTTTTAATCGCTGCGTGGTATAATTTAGTTCCTTCACCCTATTACTGTTATGAAAAATGTCGCGATTTTGATAAATAATTGCATTGCCAAGAAATATATATTATTACGACTGTTTGATTTTATTAAAAAGGCTACCGCTTTTAGAGTCAGCATTTAACAATGCAAAAAATACAACTTCATTTTTCTTCACACGCCTTTAAAAAGGTTGATAATAAAGTCTGGAAACGAATAATTGATTGTACGCAGGGTGGTTTACGATTCGTGTTGACACAGTGATTAATTTTAGTGGTTATTCGTAGTTGGCACTCCGTACATTATAGTAGTTTTTGTTCGACGCATTCTGGAAACATAGCATAAGCGATTTCATTTTGAGCATTCACTAGTACTTTAATTTTTGTTAGGATGCAGAAGATTTGTGGAAGGACGTAGCTTATTATCGGCAGGAGGTATGTCGCCAGGTGGCGTTAGTTTTTAGCACATTTTTTCACGTGCGTGCACAATTGGATAGAAAGTACCTGACTAGTGTAAAAACCGCGTTGCTTTCCACGCCTAGTGGGTTAGCGTGAAAGTACGTTACTCACTTCAAGAATATGCATCCTCAGTTTTACTTTTCATTCAGACGTGAATACAGCTACAGTTGCTGGAGTATACACATATGATGCAACTTCAAAACGATGTGGCACAATTAAAAGAACGATTTTGCGGCTCAAGGTGTAGAACGGTTAACTAATCCATCATTACTGTTATAGCGGGAGAGTTTTAGCTTATGGTGCTTGTCCCTCTCCCGGGAAAAATCCTACAGTGTGAGATGGCATCGAAAATGCAGAGAAACCCATAGTTGCTCTAAGCAGGGAGTGGCGTGTAATGGAATGAAATTCCAGTAATTTGTAAACCACAATTTACTCCACGTACAATCCAAACGGTTTCGTAGACCTTCTCGAGGAATATCAAGTTCTTGATTTTTCAATTTAATTTAAAGCATCTCATTTACTAAAATATGCAATGTATAATAATTAAATAACAATAACAATACTTCCTCTTTGTTATCTACAAAGTTGAAATTCAACCGTTCTGAAAGCAGACAAGACCGTCAGGTTCGTTGAAACAAGTTTTTTTTCTCGTGTCAATTTTTACAAGTGCTTACACACAATAATAATGTCGGTTTTCAAACACGAGTGTTGCATTTATGGAAGTAAAAAAGCAAATTACAATCTTTGTATGTAAATTATTTAGCATGTATACTTTGTGTACATTTGTCGCCACCGGAGAGACTAACAGGTATACAGAGCTTGGAATTTGTAAGGATGGACGACTCTATTAGTCTGTCAGGACTCATTATGATTCATACTTACAACTACATCCCATTTCCAGGCAAATTCTTACTACTACCAAATTACCACTTCTAGACTTGTGTGAGAGATAATGAGGTCATATATGTATGATTGAAGAAATGGGAAGAGAATGATCGCCAAGGAATGATTTCTAACGCTTGACAATGACAATGTCTTTCGCGTCTGGGACAACTATACCAATAATAATACATATTTAAATACAGGTATAAGTATAATATTGCAGAATCACATATTGTAGTGCGTGGCATTGTCAGCGAAGGAAATGCAAGAAACGATTTTAGAATTATCGAATGTTCAGTTTTTTGCTGATTTCTCAACAATTTCTGACAGAAGAATGTTCAACACCAGGAATAACTACTGTTCTGATTACAGCAGATAGGTTAACCCCAAATTCATTGCAATAGTTAATCAACTCTTGGCAGGTGTAGTTTTGTCAGCAAAAACAAAATAAACAGATGTGTGGATACTGAATGTTCGTACTAAGTACAGATATTATGTTGAACTTTTAACTTACACTAAGTTATTGCTCTGACAAGTGCTTGAAGCCTGAACGAGTGCAAAATACAATGCTGTATATATATATATATATATATACAGATACAAATTTAACCCCGCAAATGTTCATCATTTATATCTTCGAAAAAGTGAGAAGTGTGCAAGTGTCGTATAAAACGTGTGTACATTTTCAGTACTTACATGGCACTATACTAAAATCACCAAGATTAATATTTTCAATAGTATAATGTTAAGGCTAACTACAATTCGTTGTAAGGTTTAGAAATATTCGTCCTTGATTATTTGATGATTACAAATTGCCCGAATATTCTTCTTCGGCATCACATTTTTTGATTTGAGACTTTGAGATCTGCTGCTGTTGCTGCTGAGCTTCCTTTTCTTGTTCTTCTAAATCTTGTACATGTTGCAGTCCAGCACAAAAATGCAGCATGAGAAGTGCGAGTGCCTGCACTCTTTCTTCACGTTTGACAGCTTCGTACGATATTGAAGGCCGAGCTGACGGTGATGCAGTCGCTTCTTCCTTAGAAAGAGCGAGTCTTTCATTGGACACCACATCTATCTCCTCTTGAAGTCGATTGAGCTTAAATAAGTACATAAAAGCACACATATAAAGGGTAAATTGTCTTTCTTAAATTTCCGGATTTTCATACAAGTTTCGCCCGAGAAAAAAACAATGAAGAATCCTGGAAAGCATCGCAAGTATAGTTATGGTACGCGAAGATCAAATGAAAAATGCTAGTAATAGTAGTAAACAATAGATTCAGTATCCGCCATTCCTATGGAGAAAGCCAATAACTAAAAACGGTGTTCAAGCCATCATTGTGTGATACTATTTTTTTGGCATGCATTATTTCGCAGGAAATCGGAGGCTTATTTCTTATTACAAAAAATTGTATTTATTCATACACATACATAAATCGTTTCTGGCTTACGCAAAATTTTTGGAAATGGGAAAGGAAATTTTATTTTCAAGTGCATTTCATTTGAACAAATAGCCATGCACAACTGAAACAACAACGCTAACCAGTTCTAATTCTTGTGCCATGCAAAATTTAGAGACAAACCAATTATACGTTTGGAACACTGCACTAATACAGGACTATTTTTGGAGACAAAAATGAGGACTTGCATGCCTGATATCTGAGTATTTAAACAAGAGTGCAAGTAATAAAGATCAATTATACCAGAACAGATATCAGATGCAAATAACTATGCTATTTGAAACAGTATAGAGTTTAGTTCTAAATACATATACCAAAGATAAACATTAAAAATTTGCCTTTGGGAAAGTACTAATTATTAGCGAAAGGAAGCGTATTCATGACTAATATTAGCTTTAATTTCTATGTCATTTTTCTTGATTTCTATTTCACGTCATTATTGTCTGTCTTTTTGCTTAAAACGACTGCCTGCTTAAAAACTAAGCAAAGTCCTTCAGAAATTTCAATTTTATAATAATACTTCAATAATTCCTTTTACTTTTGCAAAGAGTGAGCCAGCAACATAATCTACTAGCTTAAAAAACACAATAGTCTGCTCGTGAAATAAAAAAAAAAGGGCGTTCTAGAAGTTTCTTTTCTTAAGGTTAGATCACTACCTTATTATTACTCATGGAGTAATAATAAGGCCATAAAAATAAAACCTCTTATTGGCAACTTGCTAGGTCAGCTTGCTGTTTAGCAACACATACACTACCTACCAAATTTAGCAACTATAAAATACATATTCTGCGTTTGGTGTGAGTTTATGCCTAGAACAGCATACATTCAAGAATTTTATCCTGAAAAAAAAACGGTAGTCGAATTTTAGAAAAGTAGTTCTACCCCAAAAGCACAAATAATTAAAATCGCTGACCAAGCTAAAACATAAAACCAGATGAAACGATAAAATTGTAATGACTGTATAGATCTACACCTTAAACTACAACCGTAATTGATTTGTAGTGTGCCAAGAACTGAAAAGACATTGTAATCCTCTATTCATTACTACAGGCAAATGTTATAGCTGAATTTCATTTATGTTTCTAGTCGTGCTACTTACTAATACATATTTACCTCAATAGTCAAAACATGGCATTTCGAAATTTCGTGGTATGCAGTCTACATCCTTTCATCGTGTCGATACAACACACACTTAATTAAATGAGTACTGAGTACGTACTTTTGCATCTGCAAGTACCGCTGTACCGCCTAATCACGTGTAATCGTTAAGTACCCGAAGTCTCCGTTTAAATTACAGATCGCACTACCGAGAATAACCATCATTCCCTCACATCCAAACTACCCACTCATGATACTGAATCCGGAACGTGTAGAGTTTCACTTAAAGAATAATTAACATTATTAGCCCGGAGTCAGGTACTTTCAGTAAATTATTCCAACAAAAACTGTGACTGAAGCACCATGTATTTTTATCACAGTAACCTGCAGCCGCAGCGTTATACTTACTGAGTAATAAACTACCTCGACGACACTACGCTTACGTTTCTACTTTCTACATAAGTACATAAAACATGCGTATTACGTGCCTATTTTTAACTGTAGCAATACAGGGCGGGATTTAATTCTGCGCAAAACTTAACCAACCATGCAGATACAGTTACATTAATCACGGTAACGTGCAACCGCACAAATAATTACATTAAATGCAAGCAAAACATGTCAAAATTCAAGATTGACTAACTGCACCTGTTATTCAGTATTACGTACACACACTTTCAAAGGCTGAACTGAAGGATTAAGCAAATTAAAGTAAAGAGTAGTAATACTGCATTGCAATCGATACAACCAAAATCACAACACCAAAAACTACCGCATAACTGAGACGGAAGAAACTAACCACAAGGTTAAGTTTGTGCTTCCGATCGGTAAGAGACAAGTCCTTGAACACGTCTCTTCCCGTTTCTTTAGCTATTCCTACTAAATCATCGTCATGGGAGTGCTGAATGAGATGTTCTACTGCTGCATTCAAATCATCCTCAGAGATACCAAGTCCTCCAGCATCCAACGTTTCGAACGGATTGGAATTAGAAACGTTGCAACTACTTGACGAAGCCACTGATGCCTAAAAATCAAACAATTAGTTGATACACAACGTTTCATTTAACTTTTACAATAGTATCGATTTGGAGTTCTCCACATTCACACAATCTTTGATAGAAGGTATAAAATAGCAAACATTGGCACCCGCGACAAGCTATCTACAAAAATTTAATTCACTTTGTTACAGACCAGATATTAGCCGGCAGAGCATTTTGAATTGAAATCTCAATATGACAAACTTAAAAACACCACTTGGAACTTTCACGCTTTGTGTTACATTTGTAAACACGTGATGAAGGGTAGGTATTTGCACATTAAACATACTACACATGCGTGTTTACAATTGTAACAATATGTACCTTTCTACTTGTTGTAGGCGACATTTGCGGAGATTGAGGCAAGCTTCTTGAAGCAGAATTTGGACTTAGTGTTGGTGGAAGCAAATTTGTTGCAGATCCAGTCCGTCGCAATTGCACAGAACGGTTTTGAACGGCGTTCACGATGAAGCCACCTAGGGTACGTCGACGAATGTTGTTGGAACCGGCGCTCTGATTGTACAAAAACTGCATGAAAACCTTCATACAAATTAAACGACTTAAAACAAAAAAAATTCATAATTGAATTACATTTCTGTCTGGAATTTTATCTTGCGAATCTTCGTCATCGCGCCCGCTGCCATCCTGCCCTGACGGATCGATGTCTGTTGTGATTATCTCGGGCGTTACAACAGAATGCTGATATGTACTTCCCCTACAAACAGTATTCGCTACGCATCTTTCATGGCACTTCTTATGGCACTTCATACCACAGACAACACACATGTACGCTTCTTTCAGCCAAATCTGTGCACATAAAATCAAGATTTCTTCCATCAAAATGTTCCGCCATGATATTATGCACACGTATTTACATAATCGATTTCCCCTTACTTTGTATGGATGTCATAATAAAGAGCTTGCTTAATACCTTTTTATTGCAGTAGCCACATACAGTAGCGCTTCTGAAGTGAGTGCGGTTAAACTGATGCGCTTGAGATCTTTCTTCTGCTGGACTTATTTTAGCTTGCTCTGCTGTAACCTCACTGGCAGTCTCAACTGGTAATACGCCAAAGTTGGAGGACAAAGAATCCAGTGAGTCGTGTCGCTTACTCGAATGACTTTCAGATGACTTGTACATGAACGACAAGCTGATTTTTCCGTAGCACATATGAGGTTCAAAGCCCGAGTAATCCTTTAAAATATGCTCTTTCCTGTGTAAAAAAAAAACCCAGACAAATGCAATTAATACACTCACGCATGATGTTTTACGATTTACGAAAAAAAATATACAAACAATGTCATGGTTGCCACCTAGAAGTTTCAAAAAGCGGTATTTATGAACTAAAATGAAACGAGGTACAAAAGCCAAACTTACGCAGCTGAAGCACTTCCATCAGGAGACCCTAAATAAAAGTCCTTGACAAAGTAGCCCATGCCGGTAGTAGCGCTTTCCGTAATAATATCAGCTATTGGAATAGTTAGAATACCGATTACTCTATCTTTGCCAAATTCTTCATTATCTCTAGCCTGCAAGCAAAAAATGTCATTTCTTAAAAATTATTCTGACGTAAGGAGTCGTCTGTGCTCATATTCAAGGCTTTGAACTTTGAATACCTTCGACTTTTTAGAAGGACTACTGGTAGGGCTGCTGCTGTTACTTCCTCCCGCTGCTTTTGATTCACAGGAGCTCCAAAGTGTTACATTTACGTATCTGCTTGCTTCATCAACATTTAGAGAAAACGGTTCCATAAAAGTAGGATCCTGTAAATAATTACGCATTAGACTTGGCTTTCATTTAAAACTTAAAACCTATTGCTTCTCAATCGTTCAATTTGTCGTGCAATTACCTTTGTTGGCGGATGGTCAGCAGATCTATACACATGGTACACATTTTCCATCCCCCCCGTTTTTGTAGATCGAAATGAAAAGGAAGATCTCTTTTCGCTTGCGGAAACGTCAGATTCAGTAACTTCATCAGAACTTCTGCGACTCGCCGAAATATTCTCTATTTCCTCCGTTTCTTGATTTGCAATTATTTTGGCGCTTTCCCGAGTAAGTCCATCGCTTGCCACACCATTATCTTTAGGCTCTGATAACAAATGGCGTCGTCGTATTCGCCAAACCACCTTCATGGCAGTGCTATTGCGGAAATACTTTAAGCATTGTTTAATGCTGGTAACATGTTTACTATCCACGGCCAAAATTTCATCTCCAACTTCAATTTCCAGCATTTTTATTCCAGCCTTAGAAGTAACCATTCGGTTTCCCGCCACTGATTCAACCACTGGAATGCTGTTTTGTCTGAAAAATAAGGCAGATGATCAGATTATGCATTCTTGTTGCAACAATTATATGTACATATAATTTGACGAACTTACAGGATTAAATTAAAATCCAGATTGACTTCTTTTTTGACGGATTTGATGCAGACGACATCCATGATAACACACACGTGGGGATGTTCCACGTAAGAGGCAACCCAATTGAAATCTCCTACAGGTCAATCATTCACTGTTATTAATAACGTAAAAAGTTTGAATTAAATGAGATTGCTGTTCTTACTTACCCACAGCAACATGCGCATAAAGATTCCCATGCAGCAGCGCGGGCATTAGACCTCGACACTCAATTAACGTGAGAGATAAGCTTCCGCATGAATCAGCTCGCTGTGCCTCTTCAGGTACCAAACTAGCAAGTATTTGCTCAACCCGCGTGAAAAAGGGTTTGTATCGTATTTTAAACATAGGAAGCGTGTGCTTCTTCCTCACAGATCGCTTCAGCTGCATAACGACCATAAAATAAAATACAACATGCACTTTAGTAACAAATTACGACATTATTTCCGCATACACCAAAGCTAACGGCGATAAAAAACAATAATGAATTTCAAGAAAAATAACCTTCAACAAAGAATATTAACCACTGCATACCTGACTAGCAATAATGGAAGTAACTTGATTAAAACTTTTCCCGTAAAGCTGCGAGACGACAGATATATCAATATTAGGATTCTCGGCAAAACTGAAAGACCAATGAGCGTACGGTTCTGTCGTAAATTGCAAACGTGCTTGTCCTTTGACTTCATTGACTGCAAAAGCGGGAATAAAGAAATATAATTAACAATTTATGGTGGAAAAAATGCCTGTTGGACGAAAAGAATCCGTTCAAAAGAACCAAAATAAAAACTCCGACCGCTTCACTTTTTTTAATCAAACCCGATAATCGAAGCTTGAGGCAACATATACTCACACTTTGCAACAATCTAATAATAGTCGGCATTTCTGACCAGCAGTATTTTAATTATATGCTAAATTTATTTTATCCATTCAAATAAAAACATAATTTCCAAAACCAGAAAAAGGTATTACATTGAACAGCGAGAAAAGCTGAATGTTTCAAATGAGTTTCAGCTTCGATTGCGAATTGAAATCCTCCAGAATAGTCAAGATCCACAAGTATGTCTAATGTTGATATGCTTTTAAACACTGGATGCAGTTCAATCTTTGAAGTCTTCAGCCAGTTGATTACTGGAAAATTTTGACCCACATCTACATTTTGAATCTGTAAAACCAAAATTTCATTTCTGGACGTTTCTGCAAACATGGGCGCATGCTAGTGTAGCTTTATAGCAATGAATATTTCTTCTGTCTCACTACATTCAATTTAATGCATCGGCAAAACACTCTGTGGGTGTAAAATGTCGTTACCGATATGCTTGAAAAAAATTTTCCCAAGACCGATGAAGCGAGAAGCTCGTCAAATTCTACCGACAATTTCCTTAAAATCCACCTCCGGATGGGTTCGGAGTTACGAAGTTCCCGGAACAAGAAGTATAAAATGAAATTCAACGCCCAGCAGCTCTCTTTGGATTTACTCGACTCGTCATTAATTTTCGAAAGCAAGACCTGGGACAAAAGAATTTACAAATTTCAAATAATACAGCACGATTAAATCAAAATTATTACATTGGAGAGATAATAATATAAAATATGTAAATGTAACAATCAAAAGCATTCCTGCTTACCGGGGGAAGTTGAAATGTTGATGATTGACTTTTCCCAAGATTTACTTCCGCTTTGTCCCTCATTTCCGGATCATGGAAAAAGAAACTCAAAATGTACCATACTCCCGCCGCCACAAGACTCACTCCGGTGATGACTCCGATAAAAAACATGAAGACGAAGGTCAACATCTTAAATATGGGGTGATGTCGGGAGGAAAACTTTGACAAGCTTCACAATCTCATGACGTCTGGGTTCCCTAGACATTCGAAAAATCTTTTATAATGAAACATTCTTGGCAAAACGTCGACTTTTTGAATTTAGTTACAATAAATAATATTGTGCATATTCATATTTTTGTATATTAGTAATTAGTTAATTAGTATGTCGATTTAAATTATTTCAGGTGCAGTGTCTATTTCACTGTATGAAAATTTTGACAGGATCATAATTTTATATTAACTGTTACTATGTATTTACTTAATTTGTCTACTATTACAAATTAAAATAATCAAACGCACATGGATTTTACAGTGAATGAGTGAATGACGAATGCATAATATTGTGAAATAGTAGTTAGTAGTTAATACGTATAAAAAAATCTACTGAAGCTTCGGTTTTGGTTAATCCACTGAACTGAACCCATTTTTTTTAGTTATTACTGTTTTTCCGTATAGGCCATAGAAACGGGATGAGTCATGTCATAATCATTGGGATTTACCTGACAAAGATGTTTTATTACCCCTTTTGCCCTACTAACTACTCCATTGCAACTTGCAACGTTGCAACAGCAGAATTTGAAGTAAGGCAGGAGGGAGACGGAAGCAGGCATCAATATATTATTCAGTATCAGGAATCAGGATGAATGATGGCTTAATATAATATGTATAATACATTATAATGATGGCTCAAGGTAATCAGGATCATGCATCATGAGATCATGACTAACTTCCGTAGGTCTACCAAAATACGACCGCCAAGCGCAACTCTTCTAGACTCTAACTTCACCAATATATGTATATATACATACGTAATATTTATCTTATCAATTATTACAATTTATTTGCATTTGCCATTATAGATACTATGTACGCATTATTTTCATCAAGTTATTTGACTCATTTTATTATTTTCAGGATTAAGAGGATACCGAATACCAATATAATTTCAAAAAGCAAGAGCTCGAAAATTGAAACGTAACAGGAGGTTTCTCTATGTTTATGTGGAAAACATGACAACTAGGTACTGGATCAGCTGTGTCAATATCTCACTACTACTGCTAGTCTGCTAGTAATAAAATCACGTTAACATGGTCTTTAAAATACTCAAATCTTGAACTCCCCAAACGATCTTACAGACATCATCTATGGAAGGTTGGTATAGGAAAATACGAACTATGAATTATGTCACTGGTTCAAAGACAGATGTTTTGTAAATAGAACTATTTCGGTGCCAGACCACCTGATTTTATACTGAAAGAACAAGAAAAAACGCTTCAATTATTGGAATGGAATTCAGGAAAGTCTGCCCTAATTCATCCAAATAGTATCTGTTATGGTGGTATACACTCATAGAAATTAACTAAAAAATAAACCTTCGGGCTTTGCTTCCGAAACAAATCACTCTACGTGTGACAATCCCAAGAATGGTCAGATTAGTTAACGCTAGTTAAAATTTGAAAATAAACTTTTACATTCTATCCAGTATTACTACAGGTTTACAATTAGAAAGAAAAACTAACCGAATATGTAAAATTTCCCCAATGATGTGACATCCAAGTTGGGGTAGCGCAAAAATTTCCGTAAATGCAATCTTCCATGGTGATACACTCTGAAGGTATAGATCTAATTTGCTTTGAAGTGTTGATACACGTACCACAATCTTAATTTACCTTATTGCTTGGAAGATACTTAAAAAAAACCAGTAGGGTCACTTTATTTACATTTTACATTATACGTAATGTAAAAAAATATATATAAAACGGCAAGAACTTGAATTTGGACAGACACTTCAAAATAATGAAATGGGGTAGTTAGTCGAGTTAAAAATAAAAGAGGAGATCAAATACATACAGGTAGATGACCTGCCTCGCGATTTGCCCCTTTACACCGTTTTCCGAAGTCCGGGAGTTCTGTCAATTGGCCGAATGCCTTTCACCTGTACATATTTGTGATACTTTTGCAATCCCGAGACAGAACCCCCTTTTTTTCACCCACTTTTCTTTCTATTCCAGACGTCGTCCAACTCCCCCAAAAAACCTTTATACTTATGACTTTCTTTTTTACGACTGACAACTTGTGACTTGACGTCACACCGAACAATCCCGCCGTAATTTGCCCAGCACGTGGTCCTCATCGTCCAACTTTCCCCGCAAGGAATTTGAAATCTTCGCATCACCGTTACTTTCACCATTCCAAAACGTTTTCCTACCCTCTTTTCTAAATGCAAGCAACGGGAGTGAAAGTATATGATATTTACACTTGCAAACTCCAAAATTAATTACTATTCTCGCCCATTCAACATTGGTCTATACCCAGCTAGCACAGATTAAGCTAAATTGCGCGTTAAATGCGCTAACACTGAGGACAAACCGGAAAATATGCATAAATATATTAAACGCCGTTTAGCTGCTGCATTTCCGACGACAGAAAATTCATGTAAACCCCAGCGGGTAAAATCGGCGTTAAGGATGCATGGGCTTTGCGTGATGATATACGAGCAATTTATGCTCATATTTTGCGCAAATATTCTAACGCATGCGCATACCCATTTTCAACATATCTGCGCGGGCGGACAAAAACGATGCATTTAAAGCGCAAACTGACTCCGTCGAACGAATGCGCGTTTTTAGCGCCCTTTCCAGCATTCTGTGCTAGCTGGGTAGTAGAACAATTATACTGGAAGCTAACATTTAAAATTTAAATATACAGACAGTTCTCTTCTTCCTTTTAGTGGTCAACAAGATATTCTTTGTTCTCTTTTCTCTTAGCCCCGAGAGCACTAGCTCGTTGGAGTATTTTTATTCACAACTTTTCCGTTTAACAAATACGGCTTGTGAAACGCTTGAAAAAAATTACATGCTAGTATATGGAGTATGGAGGTTGACATGCTTCCGTATAGATCGCTTGCAAAATTCTGTATTCCGCAAACGGCTTGTGCAATATTCTATTTTCATCAAAATCCATTTGTAGCATTCTGTTTTCCGGTAACGGCTTTTGCAAAATTATTTTCTCATCAAAAACCGTTGCAGAATCCCGTTTTCCGGTAACAGGTATGAGGGAATCCCTTGTCATCAAAAGCCGTTCGCAGATATCTGTTTTCCGTCAACGGCTTGTGCCAAATTTTTCGTCAATGGCTCGTTCTGGAATTTTGCTTTCCGTTAAGTGCAAGCGGCTTGTATATAGAATTCTTTGTTTTTATCCAAAACGCTTTACAGTCTGTAGCCGTACCGCGAAACGCGACTATAATAATTTTGTGATAGTAATGCAATCTGCAATCAGTAATATGTATACATACAAGTACTTATTAATAATGTACACATAACAATACCCAGAGTATGAACATCATTCATATAATAAATAAATAGATAAATACGTATACGTATAAGTATACGTAAAGTAAATATAATTAATAAAAATACTAGATTGTAGATGTACAATATGTACAACGTAGTATACGCAGTATGTAGATCGTAGATCGAAGTCAAAGTGTCAGGTCAGGTGGTAGACGTCTGTGTAGACACGTATACACTAGACAGACACTGTAGACGTAGAGTGTAGTGTAGACGTGTAGAGGTAGACATATTCAGAATTACAGTTTCAGAGAGTTAAACCTCGGGCACAGGCACAGAGGACACAGACAACAATTCTAAAAAAATGGAGCATGATTTGAATTGACTTGAAACTTAGTAACAACAATAACGTAAACAAGTTACATTATAGAATTTCCTCGCCATACAGAAAGGCTTTACATCTTCTCAGAGTTAGGATCTTCGGAACATCAGATCAGAACCAGGACAGGGACAGGGCACAAAATTGGCTTTGGTGGTTTTAGGAGTCGGCTATGTTTGCGGTTGCGGTTTCCGGTGACCAATAATTTTTTAATGGAGCAGGGCTTCAAAAGGGCCTAATTCTTCTCTGGACTGTAGTTGGCACTTGATGCAACTCGAAGAAATTTATGCATTCTGATTCTGCCTTACAGACCTTGCCCGGTCGGGCGCAAGCGGACTTCTACTGCATCCTCGTTGCCGTGCTTTTCAAATTATCGATAACAATGGTCCAGGTCGATCGACTCTCCAAAGGTTTTGCCATTGGTTCCAAAACCACAGCCAAGCGGATCGAAAACATACGGATCGGTAAATAACAGGAAATTATATATGATTCAACAAAGTCTGGACTCTGGAAACCGTGACCTGAGACCTGACCACCTGAATATGTTAACATGTCTGAAAAGGATTCTTCCAGAGAAAAGAAAAAGAAGGCAGAAGAGGAACAAAACACAGAAAAGAAACAGAAACCCAATTTTCATTTCTTCCGGCATGTCCTTATAGCGGCTGTTTCATCGATTATAACGGAGACTATTGTTGCCCCCTTGGAGAGGGTGAAATTGATCATGCAAGTACAAGCTCTCCGAAAACACACACATGGGGAAAAATTGTCATCTGGAGGTGATTGCTGATAATTTTTCATTAGGTAGGGCTTAAGCAACTTTTACTTTATTTGAGTGACCAAAATGATCTTTCGGACTTTAATTAACAGATATTCGAAGAGGAATTGTGTTTTCGTTCCGAAAAATAATACAAAAACAAGGATATATTTCCCTTTGGCGGGGGAACTCCGGGACCATAATGTACACGCTCCCAAATCAGTCCTTCACATTTCCGTTAAAAGACAAGTAATAAAACAGTTTGGAGGAATAGTTTGTGGACAAGATTATTTTAGATACTTAAATATAATTTGAAATTATAGAATAGTTTCCTTCGTGGCGTACACCACCGGCCTTCCCATGTACAACACCCCGGTACGGGCTATGTTAATTGGTTGTGCTAGCGGAGCATCAGCAGGAGCCATTATGCAATGTGCTGTTTATCCCATGGACTATGCTCGAACAAAGTAATATGAATATGTATTATTTTAGAATATTTTTTACGCAAGTATCTATATAAAAGCATAATATTTACTTATTTTTGGGTATTGTGTTAGTGATTGTGCTTACTCTCGTAAAACAGATTAGCCACGGATCTGAGACGAGGAAAGAGGAACGTATTTAGCATCCTGGGCAAGACCTATAAGAACGAAGGTTGGAAAGGCGTTTACAGAGGTGTCTCCGTGTCCATGTTGGGCGTTGCCATTTACCGGTTCGCTGACACTTGCTTTTAGGCCCCATCATCGTCTCATTACCCACTTAATTTACGTTAATATTTGGAACCCTGTAGCAGCTGCTATTTCGGGGTCTTTGACATGGGGACTGGTCTCACACCCGTTAAGCATCAGGGTACTTTGCATGGGCGGTTGCTGCCGGCCTTCATTGCCTCGGGAACAGCTAGCTTCCTGGCTTATCCTCTGGATACAATTCGCCGAACCGTCATGATTCGTCGACCAAGGGATGGCGACGTCGAGGTATGCAATTACATCACTGGGATAATATTGTAGTGACATGATTACGCCAATATTTACTGTTGGTCCAAATATTTGGTTGCAGTTGCATGTAAACTAAAAAAAAAACAAATGGATGCTATTCTATTGTTCCTAATAGGATCAGGCTATGTATGCTGCCAGAAAGATTTACAGAAGATCCGGATTGAAAGGATTTTATTACGGGGGCTTAGCCAATCTCCTCCGGAGCACCGGTGGTGCGATTATGCTTGTGATTTATAATACCATTAAATCCAGCAGCGTTAATGCCTGAAGGATACAATTGCTTTTTGGTTAATTTATTCCTTTGTTTGTGTAGTTAGTCCCGCTAACTGCCGATTTGTTTATTATGTTGTTATGCATTTTTGATTTTTGTCTCCAATGAACAGCTACGGTTCATGCTCAGTGCCTCACACCATTCCTTTATTTTTGTAGATAGAGTCAAGTAGATTTGACAGCTTTTTTTCGTGACAAATGCATGTAATGTATACGGTTATTTTCGGGGGAAATCATGTCGACCAATTAGGGTAACTAATCTCATACTCATATTGTGGTGTATTATTTGCTTGATTTGATACGTGAAATCCTCGTCAAAGAAATGCGTTGAATGCATCAAATAGTACTCTACTGCAAATACGATCATACAAACATTATGAGATGTTTTAGGAAATAATTTATCCGGTCTATGAACAATTGGGATTGTTTTTTGAATTTCTGAACTATAATTTATTTGCATTATAATTACAGTATAATATGATGCACATTTTCCCGCACACAACACGCGGCTTACAATCCACTTACACTTACTATGATAAATAATATTTTTTTTTATGATTTAATATTTCCTATTTTACAGATGTACGGCCAAGAACAATATAGTATGTATATTTTACACACGTGAGTATAACTATATTATACATATAATTATAACACATTCATAACAAGTTTCCGCATATCTCTGTTGCTCGCCTCCAAAAATTTCTTTTTTTTTTACTGCAACTTTAATTAGTGAAACATTGCTGGGAAATAATTCACATTTAGTACTTTCATAACAGCGGTATGTACATACAGGTCTAAAACTTTAATTACATTCCTATGTACATAAATGCAGTTTGTGTTTTTTTTTGTTTCATAAGTAGCAGCATTTACAGGGTTTAGCTTATGAACATGGTTAAGGAGAAAAGTAAATTAGATTATATACATACATCTGCTTTAATATGTATAATTTGATTAAAATTACGCTAATATTTTATGTTCAATTCTTAATCTACTTACAATTAGACTGGTACTTAATGTATGTAAAATGTATTACAGTTCCATAGTTTTCCTTGTGGTAAAATATCTTTTTAAAACTTCTGGACTTGTTTCCTTTAACATCGAATATCTGATCCCCGCGGGGAAAAATTTGCGGGTCTTATAATAGAAACACGAAAGTCTTTTTAACATGGTTACTTAATTTTTATTTAAACTACGACTACTACTATGTACTAATGGAGGTGTAAACTTATTATTCACTGGGTAAAAATAATTTGTCATCCCAACCAAGGATTTTTCTTTCACTGTGTGATTCGAACTTGTTCTAATCGACGAATCGAATTACAGGGGAAATTCTAGGGGAAAATTACTATTTAGCTCATTTCTCCTGCTTCTTTTGAGTGCCTGCTTTCACCCGGGGTGTGTAATGCTAGAACGAAGCTGTTTTCGGCAACTGGAACCATTCCTAAGATATTACATAGGATAATTTCAACTTCTTGTTTCGAGACCATTTTCATTGTTAGCTAAATATGTCATCGCTTGCTTCAGCCACACGCCTTTTAACAATGCAAATTGAGCTGGTGCGCTCTTTGCTGGAGATCACTTTGTTTTAAGGGAGAAAAAGGTCATTTGGCACCCTGCATAATTTTCAAATACGATACAATTTAGCATTATCAAATATAAATAGCAATCTTCTGCTGTAGTATGTATGTATGTGGCTATTGAAAAACTTACAGGTGGATCGCTCACAATGAGCAAAATACAAAATCAACTTCTTATGTAATGAACATTCAGCTGAAAAGTATGTACTAAACACATGCATTAAAAACTCACTCAACTTTATACGTAAACTATAGCAAAATTTGTCAATAGCTTACGACATGTATAATTTTACTCATGCTGTAGAAACATTTCGCGTTTGGGAGATTTACTACTATGGTTGACTTAATTTACAAAAAAATAAATGTGTTGCAAAACATCCAATCAGGGATAATATATTTTGATGCATTATTTTTCCTGATTCGTGCAGTCAATGCATTTTAATGGTTATGTTTAATAGACAAGATGTTTGTGCTGCCACCTACGAACAAATTTATAATTTGAAACTTTAATAATGGGCATATTTAAATCAAGACATGTAAATATGTACAGCATTGCAGTTTGTTTTTAAACCGCCGTTTTACCTGTAAGATTTTTCTTGATAAAATTCTTGCTCAAAAGTGAAACTGTATGAAAAATGAAAAGTACCAGGTATTACGCTTCACGCAGGAGAAAGCCCAGATGAATATTTTAAACACAATAAACCAAAATTAGGTGGGAGCAGTAACCTCCGTTGATATTTCGTGATAAGCAAACCATTCTCAGATGAATGTATGTATGTATGTATATGATACAATTAGCATTCTATCATCATGTGGGGCGGCGAACACATTAAAGAAACTGAAGTCTTGAACACAACATACAGTGGACGCACAAATCGACCAAAGAACTTTCCTACACTACGTACCACAGTATTAGTAAAGTCTGGAAATAAATGATGATTTCATGTATTTGTACATATATACTGCAAATAATAATGATTATGTTTACACAAATCAAATTTCTACAGTGGGAATAATGGACAAAGCGAAGAATGGGTCAATCATTCCTGTATTTCAACGTTTTCCATTACTGCCAGAAAACCCAACTCTGCAATAGCTGTTTCAGATGCACCTACTACAACCTAGTTCAAGGGTTTTTCGAAAATTACTAAATCCACTTTACACAGCAACTTTATTAAACAGGTGAGTATTTATGCTTTCGCGTATCAGGCAGCTGGCACGAATATCAATGCCTTTTTTGAATACATACTCATATCCACACATGATACAAAAGTATGGGCCTGCACGGGGTAAAATTGATGCGAAAAGATTATCATAATTACATAAAATTGCCGTTATAAGTGTTGCATAATTACACATTTCCTTAATGTTTAATGTGCATTTCTCTCTTGTGAAATCCGCGGCAAGTCCTGTGAAAATCAAACGTAACCACTAACTAAACTAATAGCTGCACACAAAAAATTGTTTTCATAAAATCAAGCCACACAGATACAAAATAAATTTATCTATACAAACAAAATAGTTTTTTTTACATAAAGCTCTGTACATGAACATTATTTTTTCTGCAAGCTAAAAAAACACAAGTCCGGCTCCGAGAGATTGACAAAAATGTATATAAAAGGGGCTAAAAATTAAATTACGTGGTTAACTTAAAATCAAGTTGACAGGTTGACAAATCTATCATTACAAATATCACAAAATAGAAATTGCATTTTTATGTACTAGCATAGTAATGGCTCGTGAATCAGTCCTTAAAAATATAGAAAAAGAACAACAATAATAAATTATGCAACACACTCATTACTAGGTTAAAATATTGAATGATTTCGTCACACGAATTCGCTTATTTTACCATAATTGTATTCATACAAATAAATAATATACATATAGTTTCCACCAACTTTAACAACAGGAAACACTCTTGTTTTCTGACAAGCCGAGACAGGATAGGACAAATATTTAAGGACACCGTGAAAGTATAAAGATACATTGACGATTTTTAAGCAGAACGGTAACGCACAATATTTACTAACTCCGACGTAAGTAATTATTTGTAGCACATTACGAAAAAAGGTACAAGTAGTAAGAAAGTTTCAGATTCAATATCGGAAATGTATACTACAATTACTCGTTAAATTATGTAATATATGTATACATACATTATTCTTCATATTATATGTACTAAATATAGTACATATACTAAACTCTGATTATGACGAATTCAGTGATAACTTCGCGAAAGTCCCGTAGTCCATGAGTAAAATCAACGACAAAAACGCTTCCACGGACATTTTAAAGTCTGAATAACATTTCAATGAGTAAACCCATACGGATAACAATGCGGACAAGTTTAAACTTCAGTGCCGTCATCACCCTCATTTTGGCTACTTGTTTGTACTGACTTGGTCGCTTCAGATAAAGTGGATTTTTTTACAGGTTTTGGGGGCGGCTTGGGTGGCACTTTCTTCCCACGCTTTGCAAGAGAATTAGCGTTAGCATTGCTTTCTTCAGGAATATCATGTGGCCTCCAGGATCTTGGAAGAGTGGATAAAGACTGGTCGCTTATTCCATTGCTTGGTCCTTCGTGTTCTTGAATTGGGGCAAAATTGAACTGAGGAGCGGGGCTATGGTGACTTAAAGGAGTCTGTCGAATTGCTGGAGATCGAACATTGGACGGCGTCAAAGCTCCTCCGTCACCTATCTTATTTAAAGAAAGCCTTGAACTTCCATCCGCAGTGGTTCTCGGACCCAAACTGTCATATCTAGGACCAACTTTGACGTTGGGAGGAGGACAAGATCCTGTTGGACTTTGAGATATAGGTGTAGTAGGGACATAGGTAGAGGCCGGACTCCAACTAGGAACTCGTGGCCGTCGGGGCAATGTCACGTAACCTGGGCGGTTAGGTGGTGGGACGATGACAGCAGGTTCTGATGTGAAAGACGAAACACTTGCAGCGTAGGGAGAATGTGGTCGGCTCATATGTGGAAGTTGGCCGTAATTAATAGTCATCGGATTTCGGCCAGGGGTATCATAAGCTGCCAGAGCCGCTGGATTTAGTTGCTGAGGCATTATAAGCCGCGTAGAGTCTGGGACTGTTGATGCTGAACTTCCAGCTGGCGAATCTTGGGAACGCTGAGGAATGTCTAGTAAATCCGGATAATCTGAGCCTGCCACGTCCGTAGGCATGTTCATATTTGGGGGGTAATTCTGGCCTAGAAGCGGAGTTGCGCCCTCCATCTGCTGCTGTTGTTCAACACGTTGTGGACCCTGCAAGTAGCAATCAGATCCAATCCTATAATTTCCAGTTTTGCACTTCACGTTATCGAAGTTAGAACAGAAGCATGAAGGGGCTAGTAGAAGAGAAGGAGAAGAAGAAAGTAGCAGATGGAGTGTTACAGTACATATTACAGACGTGTGGGCGAAAAATACCGCTGTTGATTTTTTTTTGAGATTTTGAGCCGAAATATTGGCAGCAAGTTTCAACAGACATACGTATTTATGCATATAAATATAAACTGTTCCCAAAAATACTTTTTCTGTACAAACTCCACCTGGATTAGCTTAGTGAATGCAATTAGTAGATAATGCAGTTAAAGCACGCAGAAAATTGGTGTCAGTAAGAGCAACGTAGACCCCAGTAGAAAACAAAAGCCCCACGAGCACATAGAAAGTTGTTTTTGAACACAAGTAAGTATGTACACTCTAAACACACTGTGCTGTTCTATACAGAGTAATGAAATACAATATGTATAATAATAGCTCCTGAAATACAATATTTGCCTTTAACCTTTTGGCACTACATGGTGCACATTGTTCTTTTCGCTATTACAAAATGAGTTAGCAAGAGATGCCTTCCACTGTATCCAGGATGGAGAGACATTTTAGCGAAACAATTTAACGAAACAATTTAACGATTTAACAATTAACAATTTTCAGATAAAGCTTTTAGTAAGACAGATACACATTCAAGGATAAAAGGCGACTGTAAGACAGATGAGTATGCTTTCGTCAAACTCATAATACGGATTATAACGTGGTTTCTGAGAAAAGAACGAAGTAACACATTTAGAACGTAGTAAACCCATATCAGCAAAGCGACGTACACTTTTCTGGATCTTCATGTTCTTACTCATTAAATCGTAATCTGCTGGCAAACGCACATGCACAGGAAAATTACAATGACCCAAAGTCATCTATGCACACCAGCTGTAAAACCGCTTGGTTGAAAGATTTCAAATTATTGAGACGCTGGACACAATTTCAACCCAACATAATAGAAACGCTGAAAAAAGGTTAATACCGAAGAAAGTAAGCAGCTTTCTAAGGTCACATGTCTAAGGCCAATAAGAAAGATCTTCAGGAGCGTTCGCGTTATATCAAAACTGATAACTGGCAGTAGTCTGAGTGTGAATGTTTACCATGGGTGTTGAGAAAGAATGGATGGGGATGATAGAGCCAGCATGGGTGAGAACCCGAGTCTCATCATATCTCTCTGCAGGCATGTAGGAGCCCGGATCCGGATAGCTACAACCTGGTGGAAATTGATGGGGATGGGGATGGGAATGGGGATGGGGTTGATGATGGTGTGACATGGAAGGCAGGTCAGACAATTCAAACTCTGTCTGAGGGAGTCCCTCATAGCCGTCAAGTCGAGGTCCTCTTCGTATGGCCACAACTGACATTCCACCAACTGAATTTTTATTGGTTCCACCACCACTGCCACTTTCCGAGCTCAAAGTAATCACGTTCTGCTTTGGCACATCTGATTTACTTGTTTGTGTCGGACATTCTGTGTAGCCCGCAACCGAGCCATTCAGCTTCGCCTCATTCTGTAAAGTTACACGAATAAAGTCCGTCCAGTCAGCCCCAGTCCGAAATCCGCAGTTTGACAAAACAGAAATGAAAAGATGCACATAAGCGATTTAATTTCTACCAAACACTAATTACGGTCAGTGCTGAAAGACGCCGTTCAGTTACAAAGACTAAGCGACATCAATGTGACAAATGTGTACTACAGGGTGTCAATTGTCAATTCAAGGCATTTGGGTTGCGAATTGCGAAAGATAAAAAATTAGTACCGTGTTTGAATTTTCCTGTACATCTGCGCCAATAAAAGAAACAGCGACACTAAAATCATGTCACATAAGCGCTTACCATGCAACCATCTAAGGGCAACCAAGTGCTATTTGCGACAAATTTAGTATGCATTGCGTAGTTAAGATATGTATTTGTTAAAAATCTTAAACAGTAAACCATGCTGGCAATTGTGATTATGCGACTAAAAATGCTATCTACTCTTTCTAATGGAAACAACTTGATTTAATATGTTTTGCAAAGTAAAATTGTCATTCCCACTGGCGAAAGGTGGGTTTATAACACGTAAAAAAAACTGTTCCATTACAAAAAAATTCCTTTGACTTCAATCATAAAAGAGCTTACGTCAGTTCGTTATTTTTGCTAAGTACATAATTTTGTACCTTGTAGCTGTTCATGCTTTTATACTACTTTTCGTGATTCTTCAAACGTTGCTGTGCCATCCGGCAATCACCCTCCACACACAACACCTCGAAATAAGAAAAACTAACTACATAAAGCAACTATTAAAGCTATCTACTTGAAATTATAGCAAACTGATATCTAGCAATACTTGCACGTTAATACATCATAAACAAATTAACGGTGTCACAAATTGTATACGCGCGAAAATCATACATATTTCATGAAAAATTTCAATGCACTTCTTGGCGGTGAAAATACAACGACATGCTTTCAATGATCATCAAACAGCAAGACTCTCGTGATTGAGTGCTCTTTGTGCCCACGTCAAGCAGTAACAGTAACACATAAAACTTGAAAAGATGAAACACGTGAACATTTTAATATCTGCAAACAGAAAGACGTTACAGTGAAGTACGAAAATAGTATCATCTAAAGCAGGTTTGCAAAATGTGCTGGCGTAAGACAACTAAATTAAAACAATTATTGGACGAACTTACCTTTAAATCTTGTGCTCGAGCAGTTTTAATTCTCCTTTTTCTAGTGCAGAAGCACACAATCATAATTACGGTTGTCAGAAGGACTAAAGAACCCAGGACTCCAATGAGTATCCACAACCAGGAGTGATCGCGGTAAGCACCATGTTTTCCTCCCATGCTTGGACCAACCCCGGTTCCTATAGGAGGAACGTCTTGAAAGTTCAGTGTAAGATTTTTCTCTACCACGCCACCGGCATTGTTTCCCACACACGTATATTCTCCGGCATCATCCAAATCAGATTTTAAGATGGTGAGGTTCACCCAACGTTCATAATCACCACTGATATGTAGTAAGTAGATCTTCCCGTGATTTCTAGTTGAGTTAGCCAAGACTTGTCCATCGCGTACCCATTTAACCTCAGGAGTAGGGTTAGCACGTACAAGGCATTCTGTTTAAATACAATATTGTATACATGAGAAACCACATTATACCGATGGCCCGTTAACGCAAAAACCATAAAAACGTATTAACTAGAAAAATAACTGATATCTCAAATCGCAATATAACTCGATCAATAACAATATATGCATAATGCATATGTACGTATGTATGTATGTACTGTTCAGTATGTACTGAAAGCACGGAAAGCAAAATACCTGCGCCGGTCAACGATTACGCAGTATAAAACGATTAATTAAATACGAAAACTGTTTCAATGGTAGTCTTTAAAATTGGTTACCTAAAGTGATGTCACTACCAACATCCGCATAAACAATAAGAGCTTCCGTTGCTTGCCCACCAATTTGTAGAGTAACTATTTCGGGTTTGCAAGCAAAATCACTCGACTGCAAAACCGTCCACTGAAAATTGGCTAGGTGGCTAGGCTCCATGCACGTTGTGATTTGATACAGCTTCTGTGAGATAACCCAGTCCCGAAAACTCTTCAGCCGGCAATCGCATTTCCAAGGATTATTTTGAAGCGACAAACTTTTGAGTTTAGTAAGGGGTTTCAAAATGTCTTCAGAAATGTACTGAAACTTATTCCCTGTCAAATCCAGCTGCTCTAAATTAGTTAATTTGTCGAAAATCTTTTTGTTGAATTGCGACAACTGGCAATTGCTCATATCAAGAAGCTTGAGATGAAGAAGAGGTGGAAACTGTGTCCCAAGTAACTTGGACAATGGATTTTCCTTCAACCGTAGTTCCCTAAGCCTCTCGTTTGATTCAAACGTTTCCATGTGAAGACTCTCCAACTTATTTCCCGTCAAGTCCAACTCAATCATGATTTTGAGGTCACGGAATGCATCTCGATCAACTTTTTCAATTCGACACGACTTAAGAAAGATCTTTTGCAAATTCACCAAGCCCACTGATTTAAATGCGTCTTTGGTCAGCTGTGAAATGGTGTTATGGCTCAAGTCTAACACTTGCACATCTGCACTCAGTCCAGTAGGTATGGTATAGAAGCCAGCATCCTGGCAATCTGCCGTTTTCTTCCCTCCTACCCAGGTACACTTGCATTTACCAGGGCATAAATTGGTCCAGTCCTCCGAGGCCACGACCTGCCTTAACTCCAACGCTGACGTGATTATTAAAATGTATGTCAAGATCAGGATTTTGCAGTTCCACATGCTTCGTCCATTTTTTCTTGTCTGGTCACTTTTCCCCGAACTCCTGCTTCCTCCACAAAGATGATGACTGCAGGAATGTCCCACTTCATGTCTCTCCCCTTCTTTCCAATCACGATCGAACCCCATTTTTAGCCCTCCTCAGTTTATTTAAAACATAGATTTCCTTAGAAGACGTCCAGTTTTCGTGATTGTAGGTGACTATGATCACCCATATTGACGCATCTTCTCTTACAGTATGTATATTAAATAAAGTTCCTACAAAGTAGTTCTACGCACAAACCACTAAATTCATCACATTTCTGCCCTTTCAACAATTCCACACATGAATTTGTCCGTCGTAACTCCGCGATGTCTTCAATCCACCAGGGGCATCATGATAATCTTCAGAGATCTGAAAGAGAAAATACAATAACTATTAATGCATAATCGTTAACCGTTATTGCATATCCAGTCCCAAATGTCAATAATACTATAAGTGTGGGAAGATCGAACTCACTGGCAAGGCCTTTATAACCAAAAACCTTCAAATACGCAATTTCAAATAACGTAAACATCCTCACAAATGTCGAATGCTTATTGGGATGCCATTAACCCAAACTGTTATCCAATACAATTACGCTTAACAACCAGAAATCACAGCACCTACCTAATTACAGTCTTTAAAAGGAACCTTGCACAACAATCCGTTACGTATGAGCAGTTATCTCAATCAGTCTTGTAATATAGCACCACATTTAACCACCTGTGGCTTCGTTTTACTAAATATAATATATCTCAGTCTTTTTTAAAAAAAGACGTTACACAAATGACTAATAGGGTACCGGTGTCCTCAGGTATTTCCTCCGCACCAAAAAAAAAAAGCAGAGATTTAAAAAAAGACTTTAGCTACAGGCGATTTGACTGAAGGACGCGAGTCAACAATAGGAAAAAAGGTGAATGGGGAAATGATGAGGTGTACATGTTTTGTCTGGAGCCTCGGCATTATTGTGTCTGCCCTATCTTTCCATTGCTTTTAGCGGAGTTTTTATTCAAAGAGGGACAGCGGCAAGGGAAGGACCAATCCGCGCCTTCACAGGCCCATACCATTGAAGTCCGCGTCTATTCCCCTATGCTTATATTGCTTATATTGCTTATATTGCTTAAGTCTGATCATATCCTTTCGTCCGGACTAACGGATTAACCGATTAAGCGAAGTATCCAGGATTAACTTCATTTCCTCTTAATTCCTGTTCCTAATAAAACTTGAACCAAAAGTGGAGATAATCAGATTTGATTTTTCACTCATCAATCCAATTTTAATCCGACCAACTTCCGGTGTTTCACTTTGGCAAGGCAGTGCCAATCTCGAATTAGCTAAATTCCAGGATTAAGGATTTGGATTACGGATTAAAAAATCCCGGATTTAATCCCCAAAATATTTTGGAAAAGGAATAATCTGTAATTCCTAATCCCATAAATTTTTACAAAATGTTAAATCCGTAATCCCGAAACTAAAATTCATCGGGATTAGGGGGTTAATTATTTTGAAAAATTGACTTTCTGCATTGAAAAGACCCGCAATCGAGTTCAGTGGTGCAAACTGCAATTGGACATATTGAAATTAATAGACAAAATTGGCGTAACAATACAATAAGTATAATCGAATGTCATCATCCAAATCCATAATCCCATACTCCTGGATTGTAATACCAGAGTATGGGTGGGATTATTCCGAATACTAGATTTTTTTTGCTTAATCACATAATTTAATCCCCGTCACTTCATCACTTTAATCCGAAACCAAATCCTGAGAAATTGTTTTCTGGAAAATAATCCCCACAGTAATCCTAATCTTCCCAAATTGGGTAATCCGTCACTGCCTTGTTTAATTGGAATTTATAATTACAAATATATCCGAAATTCAAATTCGTATTCAAAACTTGACATACAAATTTCGATACTTCATTGGTATTTAATTTATATTTGTTATTGATTTCGCGATTATTTCGGGGTACAAATTATGCTAGATTGTATAATCAACTAATTTTAAAAAATTATTCGAAACGTAATTATTTGAATACGTATTCATATGTCTGAGTATGTGAATAAAATTGTATCGGAATTAGAATTTATATTTTATATATCCGAAATTTAAACTTGTATTCATAATTATGAAAAAAAGGTATTTGAATTCGAATTTGAACTTGTATTTTTTCTGATGTCATTCCTTGGTTTGCGGGTCTCCTGAATTCCCCTGACCCTTGCAGGTATTATTGCAATAAAGATGCCATTGGAGGATACATAGTATGACCAGAATCTTTGCATAATGACCTAACTACGAATTGAGTCGGTCGATAATATGAAAATTGCTGGATGAAATTGTTTGTCCCGTTTTCTAATTGCCCCATCAAAGAAGTTGTGGTGGGACGTGACAAAATCTCTTCAAGAAAGTAGTCAAGTAGGAGGACAGAGTTTCTGGGCGCTGGTCGGTTATTATCACCACAGATATCATTATAGCAGTTAAGTACTAATTAAAAAAATGTTCACTTTCAAAGGGCTTTTGCCCCAGGCATTTCTAGCTGCTTTAAAAAAAATTACCAGTAAAATTGTAGCGAACACCGACATGCTTTGAAGTATTCAGAATAAAGATGATAATCTTTCCCCCTGTAATTAATAGCTAAACTCCTATGGTAAAAGTTTGGCTCACACGTGGAATATTTTTAAAATTTAATTCATAAGTGGTGAGCAACTTGGTGAAATACCAGAGACTGTGAGAGACTGTGCATGATTGTTATCAGTAATAACCCATTGGGGGTTGGGAAGCTTAATGGAAACAGGGCTATTTGGGCTCGTTCTTCTCCCGCCAGTTGCATCCTCTTTGACTCGACTAACCAACTTTTTCCTTGTCAGTAATTACACTCAAAGCTTTTATCACTTGTGTAAAGTTTTCTTAAAGCAAAGTGTCATCGCGGGTGAATTATCGCTTATTACACACACAAGTATTGTCGGGGAGTCCTCCGACTCCCTTTCTCGCTTCCATCGTGTTCTGGGGAAATGTTTTGGGGAGGATAGAACCATTTAAGGAGACATCATTCTAGGAAAGGCTTAAAACCCATATTCATGAATACACATGTAGCACAGACTAATCTTATATATGGTCCCCAAAAAAAATTTTTGGGGTCCATAGTTTTTTTTTCACATAAAAGTTTGCACCAAAGAGAGATGAGCTCCGAATTTGGGGCACATGATTGCATAACAGATCCAAAACAAATTACTAGAACCAAGTATCCGTTTCCCTTTACAAAGGACGTTGAAATCAAGCATTCTGTCAGCCCCTATACTTTCACCCAATTTCTCGGGCTTGGATTTGCTCCAGCGTAGTTCGGTGAAAACAAGCCAGATGTCAGAGTCTATCCCAATGATCACTGGGCTACTACTTGCTTGGAAACACGCCGGAAATTAGTAGAAGTTTTGGAAATGAAAATACGCAAACATTTTCGTGGACAAAGTCTAGCTTCCAGACATTTAACTCGTGCACATTTATACATTTTGTCAATTCCAGAATTCGGTTACTCTTCTATTCCTGGAAAGATACATATGTAGGACATTCTCGATTTACAAACGTTAGTGTTTAACTCCCATTTAAGCACTTTGTTCTTCATTCACGAAAAAGAAAAAAGAAATTGATCCTAAATTAAATTATTGAGAGTTACATAAAACATGTACGGCTTATTTAGCTTCTGCAGAGACGAACTGGCACCGGATAGATCGTAGACTCTTACAATAATGAAATTAAACGTCAATTTGGTAAGGCAGCAAAAAATCAGCTTTCACACGCCACGATTTTTTCCCGCTACCAACCTCAGTCACTACAGATCTGGATGTACGGACGTGAATGGCTCTTTTCTCATTCATTTCACTTTTATTTAGCACTAAATCCAAACTCTATTTACAAAGTGAGCTGGTTATTGTTACACAAACATCCCAATGTAGCAGTTTTACTGGTGTTTGACCTACAAACTGATTTAGGAAATAGAAAAACCTTCTGAGCACGTTATATGTACGCAGTGATTTTTTTTGTACCTTCACCAAGCCCTTTTAAATTTTCAATGCTTCATTTATTTTTAACAGTAATAAAGTTATTTAGGGCAAGCATTTCATTAGATTGGAATACGCATTTGTATAGCACAGGAAAGATATCATACCTTGCGATCCACATTTGTTTTCTCCAGTTTGTTTCATTTATTTTTCCAGCATTTCAACTCCAATTACTCAACTCCGGAACTTTTGGCTTTTGATGGGCAGAGAGTGCGGAAGTCATCGTGAAAACGAACTAAAATTAGCTTTTAAAGGTAGAACCCGAAAGAAGGTGTTTAAAAACAGGGAATGAGGAAATACGGTGGGAAATGTCAATTTAGGATCCTCGTAATTTACACTCTCTTTTTCCTTGATAAACGTCAAAAATACTTGTCCAGCACCATCAAATAATAATTTCATGAGTTCCAACGCCAGATGCGTGCGGGGAGAGGTTAGGGATGGTTTTTTTTTTTTTTTTGATTTACTCACGGAAGGGACTATCTTCGGAATTGACTTTTACACTGGTTGTGTTACAGGCGTCCAGATGATGTGGAAACTTACACCATGTCTTTCGTCCAAATGGAGATGCTCACATTATTTTAATGGAAGCCACATCAATTGACAAGTTGAGCAAGTGAGAGGGACATCCAGAGATGGTTCAACGATTTCTCTATACTCAATGCCACGATGACATTACGCCCATGCTGCGTACAAGCTCCCCTCCTCCCCCAAGAGACATTTAGCAGCCTCTGTAGATTGAGGAGACAAAGGATACGCTTCGGAGGTAAGTTGTGCAGTGATTCTATCACTTTCCGCTTTAGCGAGATTTGAGCCTCTTCGGGCTTCCCCGTCCCTACCGGGCATTATGGCTCAAGGAAATGTTCCTACCATTGTCTTGCATGTCACCCGCAACTATCGTTGTGGCAAACTAATAATACTAACACATGTCTCCCGAACCTCTATTTTTATTTCCACACATCCCATCTACAGTATCCATCTACATATTGTGGTGGGGAAAAGACAATGAAAGTGTATAGGAATGGACTGCTTCCTACGGAACGTGTATCTCCCATTTCCGTTTTGGTCACATGAACCTGGAATGGGAAAGACCAGGCTTTATCCCGTCCCAACCAGGGTTTTCGGGGGGAAAAAAGAAGAAATTTGACTTCATTTCCTTACGGCATGAAATTTTGTTACTCTTTTTCGCTTGATTTCAAATATTTTATCCAGTAACTTCCACTTTTTGGGAACTAGCTGACGAATAAAATGCGATTTGGGGAGAAGGATGCGGGAATGCGTAAAAATCTCGCATTTTTACTACTTCCGTGTGCGTTTCGTGGCTACGCAAGCAGACTTAAGAATATAAAGGTGGAGGTTTTTTTTTAGAAACTCGTAAGATATAGAGGGAGATACGGAGCAAGAAAGCGTAGGAAAAAGAACGAGAAAATGGGAGGAGAAAGAAAGAGCGGGAAAAAGTAGAGAAGAAAGAGAGTGAATGCAAAGGAAAAGTAGAGAGTGAAAGCAAAAGAGAGAGAGAGAGAATGCGAAGGAGAAATAGAGGATGGTATGGAGACAAAGAAAGAAGAAAAAAGGGTGGCTACGGAAGGAAAGAGTCTGTATATACATACATATGAGGGGTTTGCATTCAAACCAGCATAAGTCCATTAGAACAAATTGTACAAATATCAAACTGTAAAGGTATCAAAACCAGGGCTGGTAATTTGAAAAATTCTAATTCCGATTTAAATTCTAGCATAATTTTTTTTCGGATTCCGATTCAAATTCTAATTAATTCATATCTGAGGTGAAAATTAAATTCTAATTAATCCGTTTTAATAAAAAGAATTAAGATTCTTTAAGAATTAAGATTCTTTAAGAATTAAGATTCTTTAAGAATTAAGATTCTTTAAGAATTAAGATTAAGAATTAAGAATTCCGATTCTGATACCGATTCCTGGGTATAAATTTTACAACACAAGCAAAATATGTATTTACACACGGAAAATTATTCTCATAATAATTTTCCCTGGATTCTATTTTCTAAATCACTCAAAGCTTATCAGGGGCCACATTTTCACTTCACAGTTTTGTAAGTACATATAGGTATGTTAAACCACCAAAATATGTGTACGTATAGGTAATATGAACTATACGACCGCTCAAACTGTCTTGAGACTTTCAAGGATTTGTATGGCAGTATACATATGAATATATCTGTAAATAAATATCTACATTACTAAATCCTATAATTATTGGATTTAGCAATGCATGAATGCTCACTGTGACCATGTATGCATAATTGGTGGTATTTGCAGTTAATTTATATAGAATTACATGACAAATAACGTGCTTAAAGGCCCAATCATTCAAATTTGTACATGGTACTACCAAAAATAGTTTACAAACGCGAGAAAAACATCAATGTGTGAAGAAATTTCCCCCGAAATCCTTGAAACGATCGCATCATAAAAATTAAAAAAAATCGGAATCGGAATTTTTATTCACATAATTCCAATTAGGTTGTCACACTGTGGTTTCAATTCCGGTTCTAATTCTTTCATGGACAAATAATCGATTCCAATTCCGATTCTAATTATCAAGAAATTCATATAAATTCCGATTAAAAATTCCAATTCCGATTCCGATTGGCAGCCTTGAATCAAAACTTACAAAGTGGTCAAACTTTTTGGCAAGGACATACCCGTCATGGCTAGCCTCACCATTGTGCAAATTTTTGCAAATTCAGTGAAGCCCGTTTACAAAACAGCGCAAATCTTCAGGCATGAATTTCATGGACTTTGTCCGCTTTGGCAACGAAATCGGGATTTTGCTATATTAAACAAACAAACCAGGGGCAAAACGAATTTATATAGGTAATAAGGGGCAATAAAACAAACTTACACTGGTTTATTTGAAACCAACAAATCATTTTCGAAATTTTCGGACTTAGGCTGGTTTGACTCCGTGCGCTTCATATGTACGTAATAGGTACAAAGAAATGCATACGCATTCAAAGTGAGAATCTGCGGACTGCAGTGAAGAATCACAATTGATGTCATTTACGACTATGGAAGGGGAAAGAGTGGTTCGTATACAATCTCATATACATACACATATGTATACGCATATGTATATGCTGGGAAAAACAAGGGACCCGGAGTCCGGAGCATCATCAATTATGCATGCTCCTGATGCAGCTCCCGCTCATATGCATAACGAAGCATAAGTTCCTGTTATTGATCTGAACCACGGAAGAAGCCCATCAATGCTATAGTGATGCGAGGGGAAACAATGCGAAGCATGGTGTAAACTACTCAAAAGTTGATGTCCTAGCTACTTAAACCTCATCATCTGACAGCTACACGAATGTACTTAATCTTTTTTCCACCCTTTTTTTTTGCACCAAATTTCTTTGGAAAAAAATCCGAAAATATTAATATCGATTATTTTTATCGTCTTCGCTCATTTGATTTCTTCTCCCCTTTTCATTATGATGGAAATGCTTCATCCTCTCTTTCTTCTTTTATTAGCAAACCCCAAAAGGAAATCGTTGGCTTCGATGTATGAGTACCACGAGCTCAAATGCAGTATTATACGAACATCCATTTACATATGTAGGTGCGGATTTTTTATATTCCTTCTGCGGGTTAGTCAACAAGCTATCGACTTTTTTGATTCATTTAAGGACCAAAAAAGAAACTTCTTCACACAGTAGGGTACTTTGCAAAATATAAAAAATCATTAACGGCGCACACAAGAGAAGACTGTACTTCTCGGCTTAGTGCCGTCTCTCTTATTTATGCCCTACAATATATTTCTCAGGACATGATGGCTTTACCATGAGTTGATTTAAATTGCTCTGATGTACATTGTTTGCTCCAGTAAGACGCAATGCAAGAATTATTGTGTACCATTGCTGTCGGACATGGACAAGGTAGTAATGGAATGCATGGGGGATTCGTGGTAGGAATTATGCAAACCCTCCAGCTTCATTCTCCGACCTCATTTGAAGAAGCAGGAAAGCTTTGCAAGTTGCATGGAGAATATCCGTCTCAACTTATAACATCAAAAGTAGTTGAGGCGTCAGCAGCATGAAGAAGAAATTATCAACAACGAAAATGGTCATGGAAATTAATGCGTGAAAAGTTTTCCCTTCGCTTCAACTTTCACTTTTGTCAAATGTTGATTGTAACAAACAAATCATAAGAACTTTCTCCATTATTATTTTTTTCTGGATACTGTATTCCCACTGTCAAGGAGCAATGATGGAGAAGCTTTCTTGGTGTTTGATTTTTCCCCTCAAAAAAGTTCATTTAGCGTATTTTTAGCATCAAGAGAGACACTCCAATCTAAAAAGGGGATTGATTGCCTTGGCAGCAAGCGTAACCTAGTGAGCTTTCTATTAAAAAGCAACTTATATGGATGAAAAAGTTGGAGAATAAGATGTGTGTTTGAAGAGATACATGAGGGGATTGGTTCACCAAATTTACGTAAGGTGTATACATTTAATTAATATTAAGGATATTGCTTCCTTGGAGTGAAAGTATCCTCGAGAATGTCCTGTTTGGTGAATGAAGCTGGTGAGGAGGAAGACGGAGGGGGAAAGGGAAGAAGTGAGAGAATTGACTGGTTAGAAAGTGTGAGAAAAAAGTTTGCTTAATTTTTTTTTTCTGAGAGAGAGAGAGAGAAGCTTTCGTTTACACAAAATGTTTTAATCGGGTGGAAAAAGCGGGAGAGTCGGGAAGGAAAAAGGTGGGAGAAGGAAAACTTTTCATCGCCATCATAATATCTACTTACCAAGAATAATTGAATTCATTGATTGTATCTTTTAGGAACAAACGAAAAGCTACGTTTCATCCATCAAATGAAGACTACAAAGTTTCCCGTCCCTGAAAATTCAATTCTCTCCCACTTATTACGAGCGTGCTCAGGCATAGCCCATCCATGCATAGAAGGGGAAAACACGTATTGGAAGCTAAAATGGAGGATGAATATGTACACTTTTCTCATCTTGTTCTTTCCTCCTCCTCATCCTCCTCCTCCGACATCTCCTCCATCTCCATGCTGGCGTAGCACACTTTTAAAACTTTCCCAAATCCCACTATTTGCATGTGAATACGTACATATCTCATTTTATAGGGCAGATAGCTATTGGAATATGCACATTATCTCATCCAACTCTCCCAAGAAATGTGTGGGGGTCTACCATGGAAAGAAGTTATAATGTGTATGCGTAGGTTGTCCTTTACCACTGTGAACTAATACCCCGTGGTAGGGGAGGGATTCTCTTCTTCCAAACTTTCCCAGTGCATCCGTGGAGAGGGAGAAAAAAAATTGACTTGATTAAATTATCACGCTGTCCTTTTGTACACTTTTATACAAGCTTATTCCCTTTGCTCTTGATACATTTTAATTACATTCATCTCCGTAGACCCTGTCAGTTGTGCTAATCTGTTGGATTACGTCCACCTTATTAGATGTTTGGGACCCAACAAATGGGCCACATGTACCATATCTGGAAGTCTCAGAGGACGGGAAAAAAAGAAAACAGAAAAGACCAGGCACGTGCGGGGGCGGGCTGTTTACACAGAGAAAATCCGGCTGTTATTGTTGCGAGGACAAAGTGTGGAAAAAGCCCAGGGCACAAATTCCCCATCAAATTGCTAGCCAAATACGTACATAACGTTTGTATTTGTGCAATTCCGCTACATTTCGCTTTCAGAGAGTTTCTTCAAACAAAGTGTATACCTGCGGCGGCTTTCTCCGGAAGTTTTGAAGGGGGATTTGGAGAAGAAGGCGGGAAGGAGGAGAAAGTGGAGGAGGAGGAGGAGATGGAAGAGGGGAGAAAGCAGCTGTGATTTCCTTTGATCTATGAGTGTGAATTGAAATTTCATTCAAATGGAGAAGAATTGATGGAGAGAAAGCTCAACCTGTGGGACTTAAATCACTTTCAGCACTGTGAGCAACAAATAGCATAGGGAAAAATCTGAGATTTTTTTTTGGCTCTCCTAGGATGGCTCTTGCTTGAGTGGCAGGCAAGGAACATTACTGTGTGACGACCATAAGTCACATATTACCATTGGGTGTAAGTGAAAGCACAGAACCATCCCTTGAATAGCTTTCACTGAGAGAGAGAGAGAGAGAGAGAGAGAGACGGAAAAAATTTCAACCTATACATTTCCCATCTTCTTTTCTCACCAAGTGGAGGAGAAAAGAGACATTTTTTTCTTTCGAATTGTTCTTCGTCTTTTCCTTTCTCTCATTCCTGGACATGAAAGAATATGTGACATTAGGGAAAGGGAGACACACAGTCCGAGTGACGACATGTAATGTAGAGGAAAAATCACATGGCGATAAGTCGATGGAAGGCACTGCTCCTGCCTCGGTTTAAGTGAACAGGCACTGAGAGAAAATGTCGTGATTCACAAAACTCCTTCCGCCTTGTCTCCACTCCATTCTCTCGCCATCAGTTCTGTCTAATAGCATGAAATAACGAAACAGAGAGGAACATCTTTACATATTTCCTCCTTTATCTTTCCAATGTATACTTCCAGAGAAACGCTCGGAAAGGACAAAAAAAAATCTCTCCTCTCCTTTAACACACAGTCCACGTACAGGGTGCTTCACCATTGTATTCACCAAATTATGCAGTGCACATCTCTTAGGATGCAAAAAAGTTTTTCAATGTTTTTAAGTGTAACCATGACGAAAGGAAAGGGCGGCCCTCGCCAAGTTCTTTTTTTTTATACTTGGAATTAGGTATTCCAAAATCCTTTAAGAACCCGGAAACACTGAGGGAAAAGACAAACCACTGAGGAAAAGCAAGAGAAAAAGAAAAGGCAACAAAGACGCTTGGCTCTGTATTGAATTTTGTTGGAAGAAATAGCTCAAATCAATGTGCAAATAGAGAGAAAGTTGGGACAGGAAACAATAAAGTGCAGTGAGATTGCACATCCTTTAAAGTACCCCTGGATACAGAACAAGGGAAATTTCGAATTCTATAGCATTTCCCTTGCAAATACTCGATATTGAGCGGACTTAATGCACAAGCGATTTAAATGAACGCCTTTTCCAAATTCGAAACGGAGAGAGAGAATTTTGGAATGTCTAACCGACATTTATTGCACTTTTTTTTCTGTGGCACAATAAGAAGAAGAAGCAAATATCAAGAGAAACCCTGTACCTAATATGTACATACGAATAAGGGTTGATTCCTTTTTTTTATCTACAATCTACGCTATACATTCATTCCTAAAACTGAGATGTCGCGGGTTGACTCATCCATTGTAGGGACGCTTGGACGGATGTATCTGCGGATTTATGTATAAGCTGACGGGCATCCATACGGTTTGGTGAATGGGAAAAAAGACATAAAAAGAATGAATGAACCTTTCCATGTCCAAGGTGCTTTTATCCCTCTCCCTTTTTTTTACCTGAAGTGCTACCACTTAGTCGTACAAAGACGTACTACACAAGTAGAAGACCGTGTAAATTCTTTGATGATAAAATAAACGAATTCTTAGGCGGTGAAACTTTACATTTGAGGAAAGATTACCTCATGATTCAAATGGTTTCCAGGACATATTAGGTGAAAGTAAAGGGAACTTTTTGCCATTCAGCACTATGCTGTGGGAGTGAAAGCAGACTTGCGCTGGACTTTTTTCCGTACTGAACGGGTGACAAAGGGAGAAAGTGAGGGGATTTTATACTATTGCATTTTTATACTATTTTTATATTTGGTGAAATACGTACGTTCCTGTAGCATCTGTTTCCACCCAGTAAATGTTGAGAGATGTGGGTGCACTTTTTGTTGATGTCGTTTTGTGACATAATGCAATTTCTGGGAATCATGGAGGTCGGGGAGGGTGTAACCGGAGGAAATGGAAGATGAAGATAATGTAATCAGACTTGGCCTGTCAGATTCTTCTCCATTATGGATCCCCCCAAAAACTTCCAGCCGCCCTACGTAGCATTTAACAATTTTGTTCTTGGGACGAATATTGGGATTGCCACATTTCTGAGAGTGTTTCCAGACATCCCGGCATTGGTTTCAATTATACTGCAGCGAGAATTACATTCCCGTGAGGAGCGCATGGAGATGCAAAATTGCCACCATTCGCATTATTCCACTTGTACTAGTAAATATTTAGCCTGACTACAGAAAAGTAAATTGAACGTGGGCCAAACTGATTTTGTATTTAAATCCGGCAGTGTTAGTTGGGAAATACTCATACGTGTATGAGTATTTTCCAAGAAAAAGGAGCCAGACGTGAGCGTAAAGTTTGAGTCGAAAACAATTAATTCTGGGTAAAAATTATCAGTATAATTGTTCTTCCCAGAAATTGCTCACCATTCATTTCTCGTAGGACAAAACAATTTATTCCCTGTCATTAAAATTGTATTTCCAGGGGATTCCCTCGCACCAAAACATAAATAAGATATGAGACATGTACACAATTCGGGAAAGTATTTCCAGAACGTGAACTTCAAGGTCGATATGCCGTGTCTGGAAAAAGGTGCATCAGCACTAGTAGAAAAAAAATAAGCCCCGCCAAAAATAGGAACTACAAATACAAACACGAGTAGAATAGTAAAAAGGTGTTTTTTTATCTGAAAAAAATATTTAATGTTATTTTTTTCTCTGAACATATGAAAGGCCACCCTGTACGGAGATGGGGAAAGTAGTAGTTCTGAAATGGGTTGGAGGGAAAAAGAGGAAGTTTTGGAGCGCTGAAAAGATGCTTTGATGCTTGACGCTGATAAAAAAAAGGGAGAATGTGGAACAAAACTTAATAAAAAGTTTATAGCCCCAGTCTTTATAGTTTATTTGAATATATCGGCCATAAGAGGACACATTTAATTGCAGGAGTATGTGTTTTATACTCAATAAGACTTCTCACCCATCCCAGGCACTTCCAGCCCAGACATATAAGAGGCTAGCAAAATAAAAAGATTCGTTCACGACAGTGCCTTTGGTGCTTTCCAAACTAATTTCGTATAGGGAGGAGTCATTGAAAACTGGGTCTTCCCCCCTTCCATACACACTTTGTATCCATGCATGTCCATAATTATGTATTGGGCCGGGGAAAGCACCATGCCTTTCCCAGCATCTCCTCTCAGAAACTCTGTTATAACGCTAAAAGACGTTCACTTTCAGTTTTTGTTCTTTCTCTCTCCCAAGTTTGCCCTTTCCCCAAAAGCATTTTTTTTCTGAGACTGCATCTCCATGCATGTAGAGAGATAGGGAATGTTCTTACTCTTTTTCCTCTCCTTCTCTCCTCCTTTCTCTCTCTCAGCTTTTTGCATCAGAAGCTTAAAGAAAGGTTACGTGGTGCGAATATTTAATCTTTGGGAGAGAGAGTTATAAACATTTCAGTACCTGTTCCTCCTCTCCAGCACCGATGTGTGAGTCTGCTTTTTTTCCTGTACCTCAGGGAGTAACGGCAGTTCCTTTTTTCCCTTACTTTCTCCCTCCTTCCCTCTTTCCCTTTCTCTCTCTCACTCTCTCTCCTCACTATTGATTTTGTAATCTTCTTTTACGTGGACCTACACATAACCAAGAGAAAGTGATTTTTTTAGGTTTGTTTGTCTAATGAAAAATGACTTGATTTGTGGAGAAGAAGGCATTTTGAATTAATAGAAATTTCCTTGCTAATGTCTATCGTAGGTGAATCAATCATTTTCCCCGGCACATACACAAGCCCAGAGAGTGTTTCCGGAGGAAATGTTTCTTTTATTTTAGTCGAGTTCTGGAAGAAAGCGGGAGGAAAAAGAATAAACATGCTTTCCTATTCCCAACAAGGCTTGTTGTTGTTCATTTTTCGCGTTTTTTTTTGTCATAATACTCCCCTTGCCCACAAAAGGAAGGGAACTCACTTGGACATGCAGCCGGGGTCCAAAACAAGCCGCTTCGCTTCAACAAACAAATGTGGACAGCTCCATGTTTTTTTTTCATCAGATGAGGACATTATATTCCCAATGCTAATGACTTTTGACGCATGCATGTACATGTGTACAAACATGAAAAATGAGCAAGAATCAGCTTTTTGCTGGGCCCCACAGCGATCCCACTAAATAACTACAATGGCAGGAAAGACACGAGCAGAAAAAAAAGAATTCTTTTAATATAATCTCTCAAGTATTTTATATAGACCCTCCACATACCCTGTGACCATATTAGTTTTTGTGGGGAAACACTCGATTCCCTAAAGGCTGTAAAAAGTGCAGGGGCAGTTAATACTACAGAAGCACATGTGTACATATGGGGAGGCCCTAATGAAAGACCAGACTAATGAAGGTTAAAACAAGCGTTGGGTGTAAGTGAAAGGGGATATAAAAAACATAATGCATAAAATAGCCAAAAAGAGTGGTGAATCAACCAGATTCCTTTTTTTTAGTGTGGGTGGTGTAGCAGTAAAGGATGTGGTTCCTGGGAAAGGTAGTAGGAGCGGCTAACCGCTGACTGAATACATAAAAGATATTTGAAATTTTTATTGACGCCCAGCTCCAGTCCCGTTACGGTTGATGGAAGAAGATGAAATGTTACGATGATAGACTAAGTGGACTTAGTGGCTATGTTAGAGGGGAAAGGAGGGGGCAGAAAAAATATGGAAGTCCAATGTGGTGCAGGGTATTAAATTTGACGTAGTAGGAGGAAGTGGGAGAAAGAATGAGAAAAAAGCCAGAAAGAGAGAGAGAGAGAGAGAAAGGAGGAAGTAGAAGAAGAGGAGTAGGATGGAGTCGCCTCTCACAGAAGGAGGTGGAGGAGGAGGATGAGGAGGGAAGAAAAAAAAACGGAAAGGCCTATGTATCATCAAGTAGTGTCATGTCCTTCTGACAGTCAGACGGGAAGGATACCATAACATATATTTTGTATTTCAAGTGGTGGTGAGAGAAGTTCCAGGAGGAGCAAAAGAGTGAGAGTGCTCTGTACTATGGAAGAGACCGAAGAAGGGAATTTTTTCGCTAAAGGGAAATGTCGACCAAATATCCTTCATTCCCGCTCTCCCTCCTCTGCAACTCCTTTTTCATCTGGTGTGGAAGAAAAGGAAGAAGATGAGGAGGAAGAAGAAGAAGAAGTTAGTGTGTGGGAATGATGATGAGATGCCTAGTGGTCTCAAAGGATTGAGATTTAGCAGGCGAGCGGAGGAGGACGGGAAGTGGAGAAAGCAAGGGAAAGAGAGAGAGAGAAAGAGAAAGCGAGAGAGGGAGAGAGAGACTAGAGTGAGAAAGGAAGGAGAGAGAAAGACAATCATCATTCACCAGCGTGACGTATGATTTTGTAGGACAGGATTATTTGTTCCACACTTGTAGGACGGGTCTGATTGGCACAAGTGTCATTTTTCTTATTGAGTGAAAGAGCAAAAACCTTTATGTACTGGCTGAATCAACTTACACATGTAATGTATGTACATATGTTGTATAATGTGATTCCCAAGTCCTTTTTCTCTCTCCCGCTCTCTTTCCTTACTCTCTCTCTCTCTCTCTCATACATCTTCCCCATCTTTCTCACACATTCCCTTTCATTCTTGTAAAATGCTGGTGTTGCTTCACACAGCCCTTTATCCCTTTCTGATACATATTTTTCATTCCTCCCCCCTTGAGCTTCTTGCACACTTCCCATATCCTGCAAAAAAATAAACATTTTTTTCGCGACTACACGACTTTCTTTTTCCTGGAAAGAGGCCACTGTGCATTTTTCTTCCTACGGATCCAACGTATTTATTTCTTTCCCCTCTCTCTCTCTCTCTCTAGCCTCTTCACTTAGGCAAAAAAAAAAAGAAAAATAGTACAAGTCTTTCCAAAAGCTCAGCAGAACTGAGATGGTAGAGGGAAGAAAGAACCTCTCCTGGAGATGGAGACGGAGTAGTTAAGGAAATGCATGTATTCATGAGTGTGTACAATAAAATAATGGTGGATCAATACTGAAATGGGTGTGAAATTTAACAATGTAAGTAACGCTGTCAAGGAATCTTGGCGGGATTGGGAGAAAGGAAGGGAAGGAGAGTGAGAAAGCGAGACAGGGAAAGATACAGCCACTGCGAGAGAGAAGGGAGAGATGAGGTAAAGACGGAGAAAGGGAAAGTAGGAGGAGAAAGGGGAGAAAGTGCGCCTATGTTTTATGCATACGTACATATTTGAGGGAAAAAAGAGGATGCACTATACATTTTGGGCGGGGAAAAATATTTTAAATTTAGAAGTTAGCAGTGGGGATTTTTAACTGGGAAATCCTGCATAATGCATGACAGGGCGAGAGTATCCCGTACGTTTGTCTTGAGGGCACACTGGCGGTGGAACTGGCTAACCGCTACTGGAACAGAGCTTTGCACAATCACTGTTGTGAGCTTTCACTGGATAATACAGTGGTCGGGGTAAGCAAAAGACGGGGAATTCTCCTTGTCCTTCTTTTTCCCTCCTACTTCCTTCCTCTCTCTCTCTCTCTCTCCCTCTCTGAGTCTCTCCCAGCCTCCCTCTTTCCCTCTCTGACTGCAGTATGTGCATGACCTGGACTTTAAACATCTTTGTTCCACAATGAGAGACACTCAAGAAAAGAAAAAGACATATGACTTTCTCTCTTCTCAATATGCGACCGCCCTCCCCCTGATTTATGAGATGAGTTGCTACCCCTTCTTATTATTTTACGGCCCCCCTATAAGATTATACTTATCTAATTTTATGACACGATTTGGTATAAACACAAAAGGCGACCCCTAGCTCTCCTTCCCAAAATCTTCCCTTCCACTCCCCACAAAAAGAAACTCCCACCATTTACTTACATACAAGATTCCACTCCCAGGCCGGGTGCGACAACTAACCTCGGTAGAAAAAAGTAATATGTACTGCAATATGGGAGTCCCTCAAGCTCCCTCAATGTCTTTCGGATGGAGATGCAACACCCGAGCAAAAACCAAGGGAGTAAGAAACAACACGTGGAAAGAGAGTCTTCTTCTGTAGACAAAGTATGTACAGGAGAGAGGAGAAATCCCTCCAAAGTTGCTTTATTCCCTTTTTTTTCTTTCTCTCCCATCCTCCTCTCATTCATCCATGGGTTTTCTGGGGAGAAATCCTGCTGTTCTCATCTGAATATCTTAACATACTCTCTCTCTCTTAACAATGAATAGACAAATACTGTAGCCAAACGCCCAAGCCCAGCTCTTTCCTCTCTCTTTCGCAGCCTCTCTCACGCTTTCTCTCTTCCCACATCTTCTAGTTACCTTGTGTGTGTATCTCTCCCATAAAAACCGCAATCGTATTCTTGGAATCCCCTGGTGTTATCAATGAAAATACGGCCACTCCTCCAACACTACCCAGAGCTTTTTCTTCCTTTTCTTCATGGAGCTCAAAGATTATTACATATGTATGTCTCTCCCCATTTATTCTCCGTCGGCTCCGTCGCTACACAAAATTAATTTATGCTGGCATGAAATGAAGCCACTGTGGTTTCTTTCTCTTATTCCTTTTCCCTCCCTCCGATTTTTTTTCTGCTTTTTCTCTTACGAACCACTACTTACTCCCACCCCTCTTAAGTCACCCACCTTCCCCTAATGTCTATGGACGTGCATACGTGTAGAAACTTATACAAGGTTTTCCATCAACTTTCCCCCGCCATTATTTGTCACACCCCAATGCTTGTAATTAAATTACTCCGCCTCCCCAAAGTCTTGTAAATTTCTTTTCTCCCTGTGAATCATTCTCTCCTCATATTTCCAGCCAACGTCGTCCTTGTTAACTCGATAGCTCCAACTTGGAAAAAGAGAGAAAAGAAAGAGAGAGAGACAGAAATCTTTCCTTTGCTACTACTCATTTTCATGGTTCTGGAGGCGCAGTATCGCCTTTTGACTTCAATTTTAACCCTGACTCTCTTGAGCAACCTTTTTGAGTACTTTGGGAAAGTTTTTGGGGGACAAGGTCTAATAAAGACGGCAATAAAAAGTAAATAAATCATCTTCTGTAAATCTCACAAACTTTAAAATGCACCAAGCACATTTCTTCCGCGTGAAGGAGAAAGAGAAAGCGAGAGAGAGAGAAAATAGAGGGACAGAGAGAAAGAGAGAGAGAGCGAGAGAAAGAGAGACGGAGAATTTTACACGGGTGTATGATTTGATTGCTCTCTTCCAAGCCCTCCCCCAAGCCGTGTTTACAGACGCACTTTATTTGTTTGAGGTCTTTGACTGAGAAATGCATTCTCGACTTTCTCTCCCCACTTTCCTTGCCATCCATTCCTGCACTTAATAATTATTATATGATTACACCTCGTAATTATTTTGCACAGGGTTTTTACTACCCTCCCAACATCCCCAATAAATCATGAGAGGGAGAGGGAGAGAAATGGTGGAGAGAAGCATGTGATACAGAGAGTTGTGCTGGGTTATAGTACAGTAAAGAACTTTGTTGAGTCTCTTCTTTTAACCATAATTGCTTTCCAGGGATTTGTTGTGGCCAAAGTCCTTACAAGCATACACACACACACCCACCAAACTCACTTTCTGATGTGTTTTCCTATATGACTTGCTCCTTCTCTAATAGATCTTCCAGCAAAATTACACCCATAAAGTAATTGTTTTTATGCCTATCTTTAGTATAATTACCCCAAATTAGGAAGACCACTGTATCAAGGCCCGCATGTGCGCTCTCTCGCCTTGGGTTATTATTGAAATTTGTTTTTTTGGAGACGAGGAGAGGGAGCTACAATTTCCCTCTGTAGTACGATCAAACTCTTGGGTGTTCCCTTTATTGGGATCATTATTATAAATTTTATAATTACCAAAACACGAGAGAGTCTTCTAGGGCCTTTTATGCCTGTATTTATGTCCGTGCATGTAAAAAGACTGGAAGGGGTGTGAATAATCAGGTCTTTGGCCCTCTAATTGATAGCCGGGTGAACTACATTTCCTGACTATTTCTCCCTTTCCTTCGGCTCTGAAATTCACGCTTCGTAAAGTCATTACTGTAGCAGTATGTACATATATAAATACATGTACCTATATATTTCAATACATGGGGAAAGAGTCAATGTGTGCTACATGTGTGGCGTCGGAGGGGAAGAATTTCGGGGCCAAGAGCTTGGCACTGACAATGAGAGTGTAGGTCGATGTAGACAAATGTCTCTTTGTTTTGGAGAGAGTGACACTCATGTGCATAATTATGAAGCGATGAATATTTATGCATGTATATACAATGTATAGTGAGATGGAAGTGGTGGTGCGAGGAATCAAGTGTCTTTAATGGGGGCAAATTATGGGTGAAATAAAATATCATTTATTAAAGATTTGTTAAAAGCTCGTCAAATAAAATCATAAATTAGACCCAAAACAACTAATTTTGACTTTGAAGCCACAAATGATTAGAACAAGAGTCGCACCGGAGAAAGGGAATGAGTGTGTGTGTGTGCGGTTGAGTGGTGGAGGCGGCCTTACCCTTTCTTCCACCCTCCGTGGCTTTAAATGCAAATACTTAGGAAGCTCTTTGGGAAGAAAACGGCTAGAGAGAGAGAGAGAAAGAGAGAGAGAGACAACGACACAAGTGCCGGAACAATTTGGGGTGACTATAATTTATCAAGTGTCATTCTAATGCTCAAAAGCCTTGGAGTTAATAGAATTCTATTTTGCTCTTCTTCCACCCATCCGCCATTTCTCTATCCTTTCCCTCTATTTGCTCTATATGTATACATCCTGGTGTTACTTTTCGTGGCTTTCTCTCTCTCCGTCCCTCTTCCACACATTTCTGTCTCTCGTTCTTCTCTTTCTCTCTCTCACTTTCTCTTTTTTTTGGTGTTACTTTCTCCTTCTCGCTTTCTTCATCCTCCAAAGGAAGAAAGGGAAGGCGGCTCTCCTCATTTTCGATTGCATGTCACCAATTTCAACTCCAAAGGTTTTTGTATGTATTATTTTGAATTCCTTGGAGAAAAATCAATTTTGCTTTTCACTCCACCACCAGCCATTCTTCTTGTTCATCACCCCTTTCTCCTTTTCTCCTTCCTTTGCCTCTTCATGTTTGAGTATAAGTCGAGCAAATCCGATTACTTGGGAAGGCAAAGGAGCAATGGAAGACACGACGATGATCTCTTTCTCAAGCCTCCGAGATTTTTTTTCTCTTTTGATTCTCTGGAGGAAATCGTCGGTGACTCCCGCTCAATTATTTATGTATATCCCCGTCTCTGAACAATTAACAGTAATGTTCCCATTTTGTTTCTTTCCAATCCTTCTCCCTATGATATGGGAGGCTCTAAAGCGTTCCAATCCTTTGGCAATGGCAAACTTTTTTTGGGGGGATTTCCTCCACCCAACAACAGCAAAGAAATGTTCCTTTTTTTGACTTTTCTCTTCTGTGTTTCATAAACAAATCTGATTTAATGCATTGTGCTTTCCTACCGCTACCATTGAGGGAATAATGACTGGTCATAACCTGGTGACATATTCAGTGATATAATTTTTGATGAACGTCTTCGCATAGCTTTTGGGAAACTTGTATACATAAAAATACGCCAGGAGCACGGGGATGGCTGGAGCAAAAAAGTAAAAAGTCATAAAAAAAGGAGAAAAGCGAATACGAAAAAGAGTTCCAAGCTTTTCTTTGCGACATATTTACGCGGAGAGACTTGGTATGCGTGGTTTCTTGAAGATAAACTCTGGCATACGTATTTTTTGGAGATAGCAAGAAAAGAAATGTGCGGAGAGAAAAGAGGAAATTATAAAACATTAAACTTACTAAGCCATAATTCCAAAATCCTTGTCTGTAAAAAGCGGCTTTCTCTTCCCTAGTCACAACTCCACAAGAGATTGCAGGACCAAAAAGAGGAACGGGAAAGAAGAAATAGTTAAAAAAAACTAAGAGAATACCCATACTTAAGGAGGCAAATCTATGGTAAACTCCTTATGCAAGTTTTTTTCCCTTTCTTAGATAATTCTTTGCTGTTCCACGTAACAACAAGAAGGAGAGAGTAAAAGAAGAGGAAAGTACGGACTGGAGAATCTCTGAGTCAAATAACTCCCCGTAAAAGTTTACAATATCATTGCAATCCTCATCAAAAGCACTTTTTGTACGTCAACTCTTCCCTTTTATTATCGTTGGTAATATGCGAGCACCTTCTTGGGCTTTCCCCTTCCTTCTGTAGCATGCAGAAGCCTTTTCCTCTCATTGCCCGTGTACGTATACATAATGTACATGTAAATGCACGGGAAGGAGAGGAACATGCTCACCATTTGCTCAGCAGAGAAAGGGGGAGAAAAACGATCATAAAAGAATATCTTTTGCAATTATATTACATTTCTTCCATGTACTCCTCGTAATAGCAAGGAATTTGGCTATTTTTACTAACAGAGAGAGAGAGAAATGTTAGTACAAGCTCTGTTATTGTGGCACTGATTTTCTCTTTTCCCACTGACTTTCTTTCTCTATCTCTCTCTTCACTAAATATTTTTTCTGCATTGCACACTTAGAAAGCTCATGCCTTTATTTTCACACACTTAGAGAAGCAGGAGCCGTGGTTTTGCGGGGAAATTATCTTCCTTACTAAAAATGCAAATTTGCTTCTTTAATATGCAAACAAGTAATCCCAGGGACTTTGCTCAATTCTTCTCCGGGAATGGAGGAGGTGTTTGCGTCTTAAAGAGAGTGAGAGAGGGAGAGAGAGAGAAACGAGGGAAGAAAATTGTCCGAAGAAAATTAACATGGAGAAAGTAAGGAAGAATTCTTTAACTTTCCTAATGCCACTTCCTTCTAGGCATGACTCTGTGCATTTATGTATGTAATGTGAATGACATACAGATGGAATGGTGAACTGTGTTTACTCGCACTTTCCCTTGCTATGACAACCTTATTATATATTTTTTTTACGCTTGTTTACAAAGACATCTGATTTCCTCTGGAATACTTTCAACAATATTTCTCATCAATGTGGCTCATTCTCCTCAAGAGCTCCTCCTTCTTACTGGGGCAAGATGTCTTTTGCTCCATAAGTGAAGGTGGGGTGATTTCCCATAACAACAAATGTTTCCAGAAGTCTGGAGTGCGGAGAATGTCGTTCCCAAACAACGTCCTTTCCTCCTCTTTCTTTGGGGATGGGAGAGGAGGCAAAATTAGTACACATACAAAATTTGATTCTGCTTCATGATAAAATGTGAGAGAGAGGCGACATTCACCTCCACTCTCATAAATGGAGGGCAAAGTTTTCCCTTGTACTTTCCCCTGCAAGGGACGAATTTCTTTCCCAGTTCTCTCTCTCTCTCTCCCTTGCTATTTGTGTCTCTTTCCTAAAAAAAAGACTTCCACGTCTTCCCCGAGTAATATGGTTTAGTATGTAGAAAGTTAGGAAATTTGACTACACTTCCTCCCAGTACGGGTTCATATATAGTAAAGGAATTGATTTTTATGAAAAAGAAGCATAATGCTATGATGGTGACGGGAGGCTGGGGGAAGAAAAAACATTTTTTCCCCAGTATTTAGACCACTGGAAACGCCGAGGAACTATTTGCACTGTCCGTATACCTCCCAAAAAATCCCCGGCCATCCCAAGTAATTAGATTTAGCCTGTGAGTGCGTATATATGAGAATTACTTCATGTGCGTCGGAAATTACACCTTTAGGATTGGACACAAAAGCCACATACATAACTTCGTAATGGTCAGTTTTTAAAATTGCACGAGCTTCCCGACAAAGACAGAAACAAGTCCGCACCCCCAAGTGGGTCTCAGCGGGAAACATTCCATTATACCTTCGTCTGAAATAACCATGGTACATACTAAAGTCCAACAAACACATACATACACGGAAGATCTATCCCAAGTGCAATAAGAAGGCAAGAGAGTCCACTGACCTTAGACCTTGTTCCTGAGTTTAATTTTACAGTTTTTTTTTCTCCCCAAAAAAATACGGAACTCTTCCAAGAAAATCATTGTACAAGAATTTGTGAAACGTTTCCTTGTGTGACTTTCACCCACAAAGGATTAGGGAGCCTTCTCAGATCTAGTACATTGTATTAGTAAAAAAAATTCCTGTTGTACACAATTGTTTCAGCTGACTGCCCCTTCAAAAATGTTGGATAGAGAGAAAACCTCGTATGAGATTTCACAAAAGGAGAGTTTTGAAAGGGCATTGAAAGTCTCCGTTTCTTGGAATCGTAGAAGAATAGGGGAGGAATGATAATAAGATGAGTGTGTCAAATGTAAGGATTGTCATTGAAAAAGTGCGACTTTAGCTGGATGACCGAATGTTGGATGGATAAAAATAGTAAAAGGATTGAATATTACATGTTATGGTTATGCGTTTTCCGCACTGCTGTCACTTTCCCTCCCTCGTCAGTCTCTTTCTTGATCCTAGTCTTCCTCCGCATCTTTGTTGTTACTGTTGTACTGGTAATAATGCGAGGGAGGCTGTTGCTCCAAAGGCAAGGAGGGGAATAAGAAAAAGGGGAAAAACATGGTCTGTATGTGGAAACGAGTTGGTTAGGCAAAAGAATTTCCCCGCTTCTTACTCCTTCCCATCCGCTCTTCCTCTCCATCTCGCCCTCTCTCTCTCTTTCCCTCACAGTGCATGGATGTGAGCGTATAATGGTAGAAAGTAACATGCAGGGGAGGAGATTGAAAACGGGGAAAAATTGAGATCACGCTCCAATTCACAGACGACTGGAGAGACAACAAGCCCGAGTTTGTATTTCAGTAATTGATTAGTATTTACGCGGTTGGTTTAATTTGAAAAGCTTTATGTGAGAGTAGTAGAAAGGGAGAGAAAGGAGGAGGGGAAAAAACGAGATAGAAAAGGGAGGGAGAGAAAGTACTGAGCTGGTAGAGGACAGAAGTTCCCTCCGCTAGAAGCGGCTCGCCAGTAAATGCTTGGAGAAAAATTCAAAGCCTTACAAATAATTCACATTCCTACATATACATACATGTAAAAACCTAGTTATGTGAGCCTCCCTCATTTCGGGACTAAACCTTCTCTTGTGACATTTTTTAGGTCCTGTATGTGTGTGTTGGCCTGAGTCTACCCAGATACACGCATGGAATAAAATATTGCTCGCTGTGTAGCACTACATTATTTCATGGAGGATGGTCTAGGTCGCTTGGAAGAGGCAGACTAGAGAAAAAGAGAGAGAGAGACAGAGACGGAGGACAAGAGTGAAAGAGAGAGAGAGAGAGAAAATTGGTATAGAGCACTGCACCATTTCCCAAAGGTGTAGACGAAAGCCTTTGTTTTGACAGACTTATTATGCTTACATGGACTAAGTGTGAGCGTCGGTGTGTCCCTTTCCAGCCATGCCAATTTACTCGTAGTCATCAAACGAACCGTAAATTTGTCTCTCATTATCCTCCTGCACTATGCGTAAAAGGAGCACTTGCGTGTCCCTTTGTATGGAGGATGCGAACAAGTCTGTGAGGCTTGTAAACAATCATATGAGAGAGAACGAGAGAGAGAGAAAGTAAGAGAGAAAGTGAGAGAGAAAGTGGAAGCTTCGCTTTTGCGGGTAACCCAAAGCATTCATTCACTCTCCATCTTCTCTTTAAACTAAAAATGGACCCATACACACGTAGAAACGGCACACAAAAATCACATCATTTCATGTTGGAACACTTTGATTTTGGTCCTTGGAAAATGGCACCTGAATGGTTTCTGTGGAATAAGTTGGACATGTACGTATGTATGTATGTATATAGTACATGTATAGACCAGGGGATATAATGAGAGGATGGAAAATCCCATAATTCTTTATTCCTACCTGATGGTCTATTGATGGAGGAGACTGGAGGGTCCCTTGCCAATCCGGCCTTAATGGTGTGCTGAAACTTGAGGATTTTAATATCTATAGGAAAAATTTGATTTGCATAATGCCTGCAAGTAAGTGCTAGAGTGTGACCATAAATAATAGTTTTGCAACCATGTTGGCCCTAGTCCATGCATTTGTAGCAGACCACGAGGAAGAAGGGATGGAGGGAAGGCAGGACGGTGAAACTGATGAAATTATTTTTTTCTTTCCTTCGCTCCACATTTTGTATTCTCTCTCTTCCACTTTCTCTCTCTCTCTCTCTCTCTCTCTTTCTCTCTCTCTCTCTCTCTCTCTTTCTCTCTCTCTCTCTCACACTCTCTCTCTCTTTCTCTCTCTCTCATTCCATCCTCGCTCTCTCGGCACATTGTCCCCAAACATCCTCCGTCTCCTCCTCCTCTCCCAGCAGCCTTCATGGCTTCCTCACATTAACTCATTATTTCTCTCCAGATTTTGATTTAAGAGCCTCGATATGGAGAAAACATCACGAAGGGAATAATAATTACGAGCGGGAGAGAATTCTCTAAATCATGTCCTCGCCAAATATTCTCTACAGCCGCAGTATATGCAAATTGCGCATGCAAATAAAAACGACCTAAATGCGGAGGAATATATATATATACAGAGAGAGTAGAAAAAAGGGAAGGTAAAGGAAGGATTTCCTCTTTCTGGAACTTAAAGGTATGGAATGTATTTATTATACACACATGTTTTTTCCCCTGTACTTTGCTCCACCAATAATAATCTTAACTATAGAGAATCATGCAAATGTTTTCGGTGGAGGTAACATATGGCTCTATGATTGGCCTTTATTCTCTCATTGTTTTTTTTCTCTTTTTTGGATTTATTATTCAGCGTACAAAAATGGGAAATATGGTGAAGTTGAAGCCATTACTACCATATAAATGAACATACTAGTTTGAGGGGGGGGGGTAAGATGACATAAAATTATTTTCTTTTCATGTTAGCCCCAAACCCTTACAGGACTATTTTCTTGGTTGTCGAACAAAAAAAAAAAAGGGAAAAGTGAGAGAAAAGAGAGGGAAAATAATTAAATAGTTGATGTGTCGTACAATAGACGGGTAATGAGTCTAGTGCATGACAAAGTTGTTCCAAATTATTGTGGAATAATACAGTAATGTGCTCACAAAAAGTACAAAAGGGTTTACACGGAGGTTCAAAAGCTCTCACAAACTCCTGTAATGTGGCTACATACAAAACCCGTGCCCAACATCAGATATGGTGGAACCACTTGAATGAAAAAAAAAGGTCCTAATCGTTCAAGATGCAGGCGATAATTTCCCCTTGACTCTCCCCAACGAATTTTTCAACATCCTGCGCGGCTAAATGAACAACGATGTAAGTAAATCATTATTGCACCTTCCAACGACTCCCTAACATTCCAGTCAAAATTGTCTAATTTCCTCTTTTTTCCTCAACTACTCCCAACCTTTACTTTGTGGAGTTTGTATTATTTTTTTATTGGCGAAAAAAAAATCTCTGGCACATTCATACGCATGAATAAGCAGTTTGGGAGCTCCACTTCCTTTTTCCTCTTATTCCCTATAGACCCAAAATGTAGACGGGGGCACACATATATCTCACATTGTGATTTTGCTATTCAAACAATGAGGGTGTGTGTCAGGACGGAAAGAGGGAAAATTCAAGTGCAAGGGTCCATGCAATAGACAATTCCATGGGAAATTCGTAGTTAGTCAAGCTTAAAACAAGTAAATAATCGATCGTCATTTCTTTTGCAGTTTCTCCCCCAAATAAAATGTAAATGATGAGGCGGAGACGGAGGAGGAGGGAGAAAAAACAGGAAGACATTTTCCGCTGTCTCTCCCTTTTTCTCTCTCTCATCTTTCTCTTTCTCTTCACTCTACGTGCACGGGGTAAGTAAAAGGATTTGCGAGTATACGGGATGAAGAGAATGAAATCAATGCAAAAGGACTCAGTCATGACATGGTATTTGCATGTCCGTAAATCTCCTCTCCTTTTCACTCCTGCAAAGAGAGAGAGTACAGAGAGAGATTGAAAAAAGAAAGAGAGAGAGAAGAAAAAATAGAGAGAAAAATACGGGGGAAGTGAATGAAAGAGAAAGGGAAAGAGAGGGACGCCTGTAGCTCGTTCAAGAAGGGAGAGTCATTTGTAATGTAAAGCTCATGAAGCTAAGAATGCACTACAGTATGTGTTTGTGTGGGGGAGAAGAGTGAGTTAAAAAAAACGGGAGCCGAAGGAAGAAAAGGGCTTCTGTCTTGCTTATCCAGTTAGGAAATAATGCTTAGAGGAAATGGAACTTGATAGAAAAAGACAAGGAAAACATAAATGTTTGTAAAATAACAAAACAACTTATCTGTTTCCATTTCCTACTCATTTTTCAATCTTTTTTCCCCCTTATATAAACATCTTTCAAACTGTGAGCGCGAAAAAAGGAAAACAGGATGAAATAGTGATGAAGAAGAAGAGGGAGTGCTGTAGTATTTTCTTTTCCCCTCCCCCTCCTTTTAGTTTTTCCTTCACTTCCCCCTCATTTTCCCTCCCTCTCCCTCTTTCTCTCCCTCCCTCCCATTTTTTCTATGGACGTACTTCGTCCCTTGTCTCCCTTTGACTATTTCCTCCCACGTCGGGAGAAAGCGCATATAACCAGCAGACACACACGCAGTCACATCATCGCATTTGTCTTGATACAACTCCATTTGCAAGTCCCTTTACTTGGCCCAGCCTCTATAATGTGATCCTCAAGGACATGGAGACATGCAATGATTGCAAGGAATTAGTGGAGGAAGCACATAGAAACAAAGCAGGGTGAGTGGCTAACAAGATTTGGTTGAGGAGGGGGAAGATAGAGGAGAGGGGAGGAGATGGATAAGAGAATGGGGAAAGCCGAGATTGGGAGAGAGAGACAAGCGAGAGGGAAAAGCGAGAAATGGAGAGAGAGAGAGAGAGAAAGAGAGAGATAAATATGTGGTGTGAGTAACCAGAGTTGTCGTAAATGTGCTTTCTCTTCCTCTCTCTCTTTCTTTCTCTCTCTTGCACTCTCTCTCTCGTGCTCTTTCTCTCTCGCTCTCTGTCTCTCCCTCAGTTCCGGCGACGAGTCCCAGCGGTGTTCATTTGAATACACGCACATTTCACTTTGTTTCCCCCGTGCGGGGTCCACGGACGTTGTAACTCCCGTAGTTGGAGCCTTTCTGATTTTCTGTGTACTTAAACTTTGACAAACTTTTTCCTCTTTTGCTCTTTTGTCTCCCTTTCTTCCTCTCTGCCTCTTCACGTTGCCCTCTCTCTGCTTTCTCTCTTTTGTCCCTCTCTCTGCTTTCTCTAGTTTGTCCCTCTCTACTTTCTCTCTTTTGTCTCTCCCTCTGCTTTCCCTCTTTTGCCCTTTCTTCTGCTTCTCCACCTTGCCCTCTCTCTCTCTCTGTTCTTGCCCTTCTCTTCTTTCCCTGTCCTGATCTCTCTCTCTCTCTCATTTCTTTCCGTAGGCCTTGATAATTTAGTCACTCCCAGATTCACTTCCTCCCTCCTGCGAACGAGCCGGGGATAAACAATGGAAAGTAAGTTTTTTTTAGTGCGAGTGTGGGTAATTACTAATACAGCCCACCGAGGACCCAAACCTACCTTAAACCCAACTTTTTCCCCCGACTTCCTTTCACCTTCCAAGACATTGGTTTAGGAGGGGGGAAGTGGGGGGGGGAGGCGGAGGGGGCGATGAGAAGAATCTTGGAGCGAGTGAAATTCCAAAAATGTAATAGTTGAAGATGAACTTTCTCTCAAATTTTCACCGCACTTTCACTCTCTCACTTTGAGCTGGTGTGATTGTTTGACCTAACTTTTAATGTTATCCCATCATTGGAAAAACGTAGTAAAAATTCACGAGAAAGTTTTTGGATGCTATAGATCGTTGCATAAGTTGCAGTTTTTTTGGGGATGTACTGAAGCACAATTTAGAGGATGCTGTCCCTGAGCCAAAGGACAAGCTCTCCGGCTTCGGCTTAAGTTGATGTAGGGTAAAAATCCAGGAATGTAAACAGGCTTGTATGCTAATCAAGATGCTGGGGGCAGGTTGGTGTAGATGTATTTTAGTTTCAATCATTCTATCTCTCCCGCCCTCTTAAGCTGGGGAAGTCTTCTCCTCCCTTTGTGTGAACCGGTGTTGCTCAGAGAAAAAAAAGGGTGCAATGTGCTACACGCACACTTTCCTCATCAGGAAAATGAGGGGCTTTGACTTATCCCTTTCCATGTTTTTAATGTGTACCATACACTATTTTGTACTTAGCACACTTTTAAAAAAACATTTTGTTTCCCTTCCATTTTCCTCCTCCAAACCTCATATTCCCCTCTTCTCCTCCTTCCCCCTTTCCCTCTCCCCCATTTTTTCTTACTTCTGCATTAATTGAGAACATAGGAGCGTGGGGCAACGGGCTATACTGGGTAGAAAGAAAGCGGGAAAGGGAAAAATGGAGGTTTTGCATTACTCTAAGTGCTTGTACAAATTTCTTTGGCTAATGGCTAAGTAGGTCATAGAATTGCCTATATTGCAGCACTGGTGTATGTACACGTATGGTATGGAAGTTCTCGTGAGGTTGTACAATTTTGGAAATTCGGATTTTTTTTTTATCTACGGGAATATTTTTTGTCTGAAAAAAAAGCAAAACAATGCTGTGTGGTTCCCTTGAAGGTATGTACGAAGGTATATTCGGATACGTGCCGTGTTTTCCCTGCATTTCTCCCTATGTCGTGGAGTTTCACGGGGTGACATTTCAAGCGCAAAGTTTTCCTTTCTCTTACTTCTCATTCCTTTCGTTGTCTTGCTAGTGAGCTGCATTTTGTTGTTCTTCCTGTTGTCGCTTGTCGTTCCGGGCTCTTTCCGTGTGCAATATTCTCCGAGTTCATGGGAGAGCGAACGTGAAGCATGTGCTGACGAAGTTTTTTTTTCTGCCCTTTTTTTTTACATATGAGTGTGACAGGGTCTGCACATCCGAGGGTACTTTGGGGGGGGGTAACCTTCCAAGGATTGCGTGCCAAAAAAATTCCCTCTCCTTCAACGCAAATACTGGAGTGTCATTACAGCCAAAAGAGGACCGGCATTTAGGAAATGAATGGAGCATTTGCTGAGTCAGTTACTCTCTTCAGCTTTCTCTGTATCTTTCGGCCTTGAGAGGAAAGATACAGATACAGCCCCAGTTTTTTGTATACATAATAAACTGGGACTTCTACTTTTTTTGTCTCTTTCCTGCCATTGCTTTGCATTTCATCTCCTTTCTGCCTACTTAGCCTGACGATGGAAGAAGTGGGTTCTTTACGTTCATTATACTTGTTCACCTATGTATACAATCCAAGATTTAGCTGTGCATAATGAATACACGGGGCTATAAAATGACACCGTCAATGCATGTCTCCTGGTCCTACCTCAAATCACAATTGTGCCATCTGGTGACGTCTTGAGGACCAAGAGAAAACTAGTTTGCCCGGTCAATTTGTTGTTGTGCCCATAAATATTTTACGATCCTCTCAGACTTAATAATGTACGAGTAAATGTTTTTGTTTATTGCCTCCAAGCGGACCTGTTGAGTGAATTGGCATTCTCTCGAGGGTCAAATGACCCACACTGATTGGGGCGATCGTGGCACTTGTCGACCTTGACTTTTAGAGAAAATGCTCTCCAAATCAATTAAGCGGGACTTTCTCCTCGCTATTATTCTATCTATTAATTTATACATATATTGTGCTAGGCAATGTTTGTGAATGAGCACCTTGTCATGTACCGTCTCTTGTCAAGCCTTGTACACCTTCGGCAGTGGTCGATTTTTTCCCACACCACCTGGGCCTTTGATTAGGATTTATAGGTTTCTATGGCTTACCTTTTGGCATGATCGGCTTTCTCCTGGTGAAGGACATGGAGCGTGTTCGGACCAAAAAAAAATCTGTAAAGTACAAAACAAAGCCACATTATTGATACTTATAGGGATGACATGTGAACATATGGATTCATGTGTGTGTACATATGTAATGCCTCTTATGGACTTATTCCCTCAAGAATGGAGGCGGCTCTCGTCCGAAAAATAATTATTACTCAATGCCTCCGCGCAGCCAGCGACACTTTGATGATAACTAATGATGTTCCGCGTGACAATAATAAATTATAATGCGGATATTATCATCACTATTACTCTTCCCCAAAAGTTACACATAAGGGAGACAAGGAGGGAAGAAAGTTTTTTTTTGTCTCCAGCATGAAACCACTATAAAAAAGTCGGCGCATGGTAACATCCATCCTTATGCAAATGGGAGCAAAAAGAACCGCTGTTCTTATGCCTTCGAAGACATGTCCAAAATCCTACATTTTTCCATTACGTCATGATGATGGGGAATCCCATGTTTTCAAATCAGTTCTTATTTCCCCCTTGTTTCGTTTTTCCTAAATTGTTAATAGGACGGGTAATTGCATTTGCTAAATGGGGTCCAAATGATAAAAAAAGGAGCTGTACTGAAGATGGAATGGATTATGAAAAAGGGAAATGTCAAGGAAAAAAGTAGAGTATTTTTTTCATTTATTTCGTTTCCGTTTTTCAAATGGTGGAAGAGAAAGTGAGAAAGTGAGTGGGAGAGTGAAGGAGAGCCAGAGAAAAGAGCAGTAGAAAATGTGCATTCTTTATAATCCTCCCAAAAAAGTTGAGTATGTACTCTTTTGCTTCAGTGTTTAATCACATTTTGCTGGTCCCCGTCTGGGGAAAACTAATAACTGAGTGTGTCCGGAGGAGGAAAGCACTCTTTTTCCCTCCAGCTCTCTTACATCCCCTGGAATCCGGGAAAAGTTGAGGGCATTTATTTTTTCTCCTCTTTCAACTGTCCCTCATTTTTTACGTCCATCTCATCCTCCTCCTACAACTGTGGTACACATGAACGGCGCCAAGTCTCTTCATTCCCTATGTTATACTTTTTTTTCGTCCGGGGAGTTTTAGCCCGATTGCCCAGTTAGATCTCTTGGCATTTATATGCTATTTCGCAATCTTGACCCTTCAAAAGTTGGCAAATTAATTGTATACTACATACCTATAAATATACCCACAGAAAAAAAAGGCAGGATCAAGTGCACATAATTTGGTGAATTATGAGTTGTTATATAAAGTCCAAGGCAATAATCGTTGTCCGAGTACTTGATGGCTGTAAATGCTGACATTGACTTACGAATGAGTTGGTACATAAAGAAATGGTTGTTATTCGCGGTTTCCCTCTCCCCGCCATTAAGACCCACGATATATATTCCCACACCGGGGGAAAACTTGTTTTGTTGCCAATATTTTTTTTTTCACTTTTATTTGTGATGGTAATAAAGTCGTGGAAATGCAATAGACTTAAGGAGAAAGTGGAGAAAGTAGTATTCCTTCACTTAAAGCTTCTTGTCTCTCTCCCCAGGCATTTGCTCCAAAAAGTTGTACAGGAAAAGCAAGTTTGCATTGAGAAACGCACATTTTCTTGGAAAGAAAAAAAAGTTTGGGCTTGCTCTGAGAGAAAGAGAGAGTCTCTGTAGTCATTATATCCTTGTGTTACAAATGTGCATATTATTTTCACAAGAATATGAAGTTTCCTTTTCCTCATTTTTCCCCCAGAGCAAAAAAATATACTAGAGTCTATGCAAGGTAATGACCTGCAAAGGTAGACAAAATGTGTTTGTAATTCCTGTGAAGAGCCACTATACGTAAATGCTCTTGCTGACGGAATCATTTTAACATATACCTTTTCAAATGTCTGTTCTTTTTGAGGCAGTGATGAAATAAAGAGAATTGCAGGCAGAGAGAAACACAGAGAAAGAGAACGAATTTTACAAAGCTCTTCCCATCCTATCTCTCTCTTTCTCTCTCTCTTTCTCTCTCTAGTTCACTCTCCTTTCCATTTATCCTTCTTTCACCAGGGCTTTCTCCCCGTCTCTTTTCCCACCTCTTCCACTCCGTCTATTACCTTCGTTAAGAACAAAACTCAAATTTCATCAAAAGAGCAAGAGCAGACATTCCTACGCTCAATTTAAAATTTTCTTATTTTTCAGCCCTCGTTCCAGGAACAGCTGTACCACTTCTATACACTCACCACCCGCAGTCCTTTCATAATCGTGAATGTAAGCGAGATAATCTCTTTTGAAAGCAAGTTTAATTTACGCAAGTGAGAATTACCACCTACCACTCCTAATACTGCAAAGTTAAATGGAAAAGAAAGAGAAGTACGAGAGAGTGAAAGAGAGGGAGTCAGTGAGAGAGAAGAGAGATTCATAGCAAGGAGAGAGAGACCGAGAGAGACCGAGAGAGAGAGTGAGAGAGATAGAAAGGAGAAAAACAGCGAGAGTTACGGGATTAATTTCCAGGTAGAGAAAAGTCAGACATGAGCGGGAGAAAATGAAACAGTTGCTCATGTGGCATTTTCCGCCTCATAAAAAGACCAACCAACACTGACAAAGTAAAAAGGGAGAGAGAGAGGAGAAAGAGCGAGATGCTCATTTTTTCTCCCTTTCGCCGTAACTTACGACTGCCGTCATGCCGATGTCTTTAAATAGAAGTCCCCCCAAAACAATATTCGCAAACTGCCCCACTGTCCTCATCAAAGACATGCCACACTTTGGAAATGTACTCAAGCATCCAATGATGGCGGGACCAATTACGACACACACGTATAAATCCCAGCTACGTACACAAAAGGAGGACTAAATGACATGAAAGAGTTTCGGATAGACGGAGAATTGCGGAGACATTAACGTTATGAGAAAATTATGTTCGCAGACCAAAAAGGCTGTAAAAGGGGGGAAAGAGTGATGTTCAAAGTGGATTGGGGAAGAATTCCGAGGAATGTCTGTGCGTTCGTTCGAATAGTGGAGAAGGAGAGAGAGACAGAGAATGCGAGAGAGAGAGAGAGACGAGACTGCGGAAAGTGAGAGAATGAGGGGATTAAAACTGTATGTCAACCCTCCACCTCGTTTTTGAATACGAGGCTATACATGTGGCCTTCATCCCTTCTCCTTGTATCTCCCGTTCGGGCGGGATCTCTTTGTTTGTTCGGTCCTTCTGCCCGATATTGCGTGAACTTCATGTTTCCTCATATTATTGATCTCTCATGGTATTAAAAGGCGGAGAGAAATGGAAACTGTGACCAAACAAGACTGACCCACTAACTAACTGTAGGGCATGCCTCAATGGATTCCAGTACCCACTTTAGCCACACATACAGAGAGAGACAGACAGAGAGAAAGCGAAAGAGAAAGAGAGACAAGAGTGGGAAAGAGAGAGAAAGAGAGAGAGAGAAAGAGAGAGAAAATAGAGAGAAAATAGAGAGAAAGAGAGAGAAAGAG
>JAQGBT010000243.1:0-64134 GCA_034698585.1 Disparrhopalites patrizii
CATTAGTGCTAACCGTGTTTAGCTAATCATTCATACCAAAGGGTTCCATCTTTTATTACCTTCATTCAGCTATACAGGCTGGTTGGCGTAAAAATTTATAAATTCAAAAAATGACCGAAATAGTGAGCTTTACTATTCCGGCATTTCCAGATTCTTTTTTATGGGTGATCAATGGTTTCTGTTCAAATGTATGTATTGTATATGTATAATTTATTGTGGCATTTAAATCACAAGGTCAATCAATGCCAGAGCTGGGCGTAATTCAATATTACTGTAATTAAATTACCGCAATTTTTGGATTTTGGTAATGAGTAATTGTTAATTGCAGAAGCTGTTTTCCCCTGAGTAATGGTGAATTGTTAATTGATTCGTTACTGATTACTATTTATTACATTAGTTAGTAATTTTGTACAATTCTATTAAAAATTGTATGTACATATTGAAGGGGTGGTAACACCTAAATCAATAAAAGCTACTACTACTACTACTACATTAGTTAGTAATTAAAAGGTTAGTAGACCAGTCGAAGTATAATTAATTATTAATTTAAAAAATAATTACTGAAAAGACGCAAATCTATACGCCCCTAAAAAATTTGGATTACAAGTTCGAATTACTGCCTGTAAAAAACCTTGTGATTACGAATTTGGATTACTGATTCAGGCGTAACGATGTAAACGAGTTGTAAAATATTTTGTTTTTAATGCATTAGCAGTTTAAGTTAAGAAAAAGTTGAAAACCAGAATACTCCACTTTGGCTTAAAATGTTCGTTTGATTACGGATTATAATTGACTTTTCCACGAAAGTGGATTACAGATTTCTCTACAAACTTTGAGCTGGGATTACATGTTACAGGAATCGGTAAATTAATCCGATTTCATAATCCCGGGATTACAATTCCGGATTATCGATCATCACCACCCTGGTTACAAGCCAGTTAAACCATCATCCACCCCCTGTTGCTGTTGAGCTTTGTTTAGTTTAGTTACGACGGTATGATTCTGAGACCAAGCGCGGGGACAGTAATTGAGTAATTGGCCCGTTAATTTAATTATTAAAGAGTAATTGATTAATTGTGTAAGCGCCAGACGGAATAATTAAAATTAAGTAATTGTAAAACGAAATCCCGGTAATTGTAATAGAAAATTGAAAAATCAAATAATAAGAATAGTAATTGTTATTAATGGTAATTGTAAAGCCAGTTATCGGTAATGGCACAGCTCTGAATATAAATTACAGAGATAACAAAAATACATCGTATTTAAGAGACATGTACCATTTAAAATACATTTTTGTATTTTGTAATTGCATTTTCAAATACACGTATTTTCTACATGTATTTTGTAATTTTGTATTTAAATACACGGGATTTTTTGGAAGCGTATTGAAGAAAATTTTGAGGGAGAAAGGGAGGATTCACAATTCTGGCTTCCCCAAAGCATAGTGCAATAAATGTGTAGAAAACCTTGATAAAAGCCAGGGAAATTTGTATTTTATATATTTCTTTAAATAAAACCTGTTCGCTTCACGCTTCACCCTTTTCTTTTCTGTTTTTTTTTACCTGGTTTATAGCTGTGACTGCTGTAGTAGTAGTCGGTTGGAATTTCGCAATTAAAAACATTAAAAAAAAGTACCGAATCAGTAACAGAATCACGTTCATCGCAATAAAGTTATTACTAGTAGAGTTTTTGAAATTCCAATACTGAAAACATGCACATACAAGAGCCGAGTACTAGCTAATTGACTCACCTGATACAGATAAAAGAGTATTAAGAGAAAACGTGATGGTGGCAACTGGCAACTATATTATATTGAAAGGTTACATTTTATATCGGAATATCTCTTTCCTGCTGGTTTTACTGGTCTTTGACCTATGATTTCTCGACATTGACCTTTCGGAATTGACAGTGTCAGGTGGTTTCAAACGGTAATTATTAATATTATTCCAGTAAGTACCTTCTTTTAATTTACGCTATAAGCCGCAATTGTTACGAAATTCTGAATTCGTCGAAGACAGGCTTTAAATCTGGTCTGACCACTGGTCTTGTCCAGGAGCACAGGTTTAAGCTTGTTTTTTAAATGATTTCCTATATAAAAATGTTGAAGTAAAAGCTGCTGAATTCCATAAACATTTAGTATGCCAAATACCTATACCTTTGCCTTTGTATAATGTGACTTAGAACTACATTTTCTTTTGTCATCTATATATAGTGAAATTAATATTCACGTGAAATTTTGCGAAAGGGGTAGGTTATTTTGTTTGGTTTCCTTTGAAAATAACATTTTTGTATTCATTTTGCAGACGTAAGCAATGGGAGACCCAGCTAGTGTCGCTCATTTGACAGGGACTCTACAAACGGCACCATCCTTGTTTGAACTTTTGTCGGTGGAAAATTTTGCACTGGCTTTACGTTCGGCAGTTTTGCATGTGACAAAGGTTAGGTTGTTAGTTACTGAATTGCGTTTTTTAGCACATGTTACGATTCATGTATTTGGTATTCATTAATGATCCTTCCCGTGAAACTATGCGTATACAACAAAAAATATGTTTTGTATTGTTGCAGTTTGTAGCTTCAAGGAACCCTGAACACTTTGGTTTCCTCTTTAGAAATTTTGATGAGCTCTTTCTGCTCGTGGATGGACTTCTTCAATTGCAATATTTAAAGACTAAACGTAAACACTAAAGAACATAATCAAACATTGCACACATTTCGTTTCTAGAAAGTATTGTACCTATCAGTTGAATAAGTCGTGAAATGTAGTTTGCGAAATCCTTATATGTGTTAGTATTTTTCTATGGTTCTTTTTTGATGACCAGGTGGGACCCTTAGCGAAGCATTTTATGGCCTTCAAAGACTTGGCAATGTTCCAGGTGAAAGAATTCGGATTCTTCCATCCCTTTTAGCATGTGTTTTGATTCCTTACGCAAGCAGTAAAGCCAAGAATCTGTACAACAAGCTTAGGGAAGAACAGTCAACAGTAGAGGTTACTTCATGCTTTTGAAATTTCGCAGTAATTGATTTTTTTTTATATTTTTTGTAATGCAAACATGAACAACTATCAAATTTTCAGTGGAAGCAGTTGTACGTAAAATTTTATCCTATTTTACGGGCATTTTACGGAGTTGTTAGACTGTACAAGTTCATCAAATACTCTCTTGGTCGCTCTATGAGTCATGACTTGATTCTGGATATGCTTTCCTTACGCGTGGGCTATACTTCACCGAACCAGGGGTTGAACCCATCGAAGTAATTTTTCCGTATTTAATATTTAATTTGTCTAAAAATTTAGTAGTATAATTGACTATATGTATATACGATAGTGTATACATAGTATCTCTTTCGGTGTTGGTACAAATGAAGAAGTATTTATCTCTAAAAATATGTATTGTTTTCAAAATGAAGGGATATGAAACCACTTAAATGGATTTTGTTAACTGCGGGCGAATCCATATTATGGTTCATCGAGATCGGTTCGTTCTTCGTTCAATTTTTAGAAACTTATACGAGCAAGCGAGGCTCGCTTCCGACAACGCTTCCCACTCCCGATGTTTACAAAGTAAGTTCACTGAAATTTCCGATAGGTTTACTCTTATGCTGTTACTTTTTTTTATTTTTTATATAACATCAACGGTACTCAATTAAATTTTTTGACGAATTTTGTAGTTAACACTTGTTCACCATTTGTTGGATATTTTCAGAGTGGAAACAAGCTGGACAAAATTAAATGCCCCATTTGCTATGAAAAACGGAAAAATCCTGCCACACTGTCTACGTCGGGCATAACATTTTGCTACGGTTGTATTGCCAAATATTTACAACAATTTAAACGATGTCCGGTTACAAATATCCCTTCAAACGCCAACCACATCATCCGTATTTTTTATACTTAAAAGTAAGTAGGTATGCAAGCTACAGCGTATTGACTTTCATTCCGACAGACACCTCCATTAATTTAATACCGTAACCTACCTATACACAGTAGGTATAGGTAGGTATGTACGCGGGTTTCTATAATAGTCCTGTCGTATGTACGAAAACTGTAGGTATATTTGTATATTGCAATGAATTACAGCGACAGGAAAAATTACGCTGATGTCTACTCTACGCACACCTTCATTCCGTTTCTTAAGTCGTAGCTACAACTTGTTTCGTTTTAGCTTTCCTCCCTTGGTTGTTCAAAATAACTTATTTACCTTAATGTTACGTGTTATTATACATACATTGCGCTTGCTCAAATGAGTGATAAGTACCTAGAGGATGCCTATGCTCAAGCTCAAACTGTGATTGCTTTTTTGTTTTGAATGTATTAAAAAGAAACTAGATGTAGAAGTATTTGTACAGATATGCAGACATGCACATACCCAAACCTATACACTATACTGACATTTTTTTGACACAATGAACTTGAACACAAACTAATAGGTATACCCTGTATTGCAAGAGCATTGAGAACATAGCCAAAAAACTTGGGTGTAAAAACGTCATTTGTTCGTCTATGTATGTTGTTTACGTAGTATAACATAGCCGGCATTATAATTTTTAATAATTTGCTAATACCTTTTAACTCTTATTATGTTATTATTGTTACTTGAAGTATACTTCATACTTGTGAACAAACATGTTATATTGTTTTTTTTAAATATGTACTGTTTTCTGTCTTAAGACTCAACAGTTCCAAGCCCAGTTTAATTGTCGTTCGCCTCCGGCTACATGTTTGTCAGTCCTGTATGGTTTTTAGTACGTAGTTAATGTGCTGCCTGTGATTAACACATCCCCGGCAATAAATCTGCCTCCACCAACATTCTGTACTCACCCATCCATGTTAAGCCCCTATTTACGTTTCAGAGAGATTTTAAATTAAATAAAACTCCTAAACCTAATCCCTCTATAAAATGTACACAACCAAAAGGAAAATATGTATTGAACTATTATTGACACATTTACATCGTTGAGATTGACAAATGTATTTAAAAAGTTCCCAAGGTCCTTTACTGTGACCTACGACGTGTAAATACCGATTACTCATTCCTTTTTTCATGTTCATGGTCACGTTTTTTTGTGGTTCCTTAATTCTTCAGGCAAAGAATACTCTTTTTTTTTGTCTATACAAGTCTACAATTTACAATCAATTGCCACCAAAATGGGTTTACGTAATGGAGCATCACATGGGATGATGGGATCTCATTTCATGTGCCGTACGGAAAAGCTGAGATTTGACGAAACAGGTTCTTTCCGTTTTTTCAGGCACTTTTTTTTATTTATTTATTTTTTTTAAATATAAAAATATACCGAGTGGAGGAGGATGAAGATGATGTTGAAATCCGGAGGAGCATCTCATCCTCTATGGTCTTTTGGTGTGCAAAAAGGGAAAATGACGTCATTGGACCCTCCTCTTTTGCTTGCCCGGGGCGCCATGTAAAATACATTGGGTAGGAGCGACACCAATATAAATATTGGGCTTTTAGCTTTTATCATACATCCGTATGTACGCACATGCTCTGGCTGCTCTCTCTCACGGATTTTCCTCTTATTCTCCTCAAAGGATTTTTTAGTTTGACAGCATCCACTCGATACGTATCACACATACACACACTCTCTCCCACAGATTTTTTTTTTCTCTCAAACCTTACAAAAAAGTCTTATTTTCAATCATCTCGTCATCTTTAAAAATTATTTTTGCATGCTTAAGAAAATATTTTACATCAGGTATCGCTAAATGCTAATTACCAAGACTTGGAACTTCCACCATCGATCCAACACTCGTAAGTGATTTACTTTTTTTCTCAGTCTCATCCGTGTTTTTAGTCTCATCGTCTCATCCGTATTCTCTCAGTTGTGATTTTGATTCTATTTTCGGAGTATAGATGCTTGTGTATAGAGAAAATGCCCATTTTCGGAGGATTTTCTACGGATTGAAACCGTCCATTAATCCTGGAAGGTTCGTTTTACTTTTAGGTGACTGAAGTATAGACCAAAAGGGGAATCGAAGGGAGTTGTGGAGAAAATCGGACTTGCGGGCAAAAGTGGGACAGAGGATTTTTTTTTCTTTGGAGAAGACGGATCGAAGAAGTACAAGAGGAGGTGGACGACGAAGAAAACATGTCTCCAAGTAGTATCAATTCATCAGATATTCTTCAATGGTTTGTTTGTTGTGTGCCCTCGCCACCAACGAGTCAGGTTGGTTATTGTTTCAGTGATTCTTAATTTGTTTGATTGTTGAAGATTTTATATTAGAACAAGCCATTAAACTAATTAAACCGTGCTAAAAAGGATGCTGGAATAACCTAGCGCGATGTTTTGGGTGTTTATTGCTGGATCAGTATGTTCGACTTTCAATGGTTAGCGTTCAATGCGATAGGTGAAGTTTACAGGCTTAAAAGGTCGCTGGAAAAGAATGCACATATTTTTTCTTCCGGTTGCATTACGAGGTGCTTAAATGAATGTTATTGTAAGTTACGTAGCATTAAATAATGCACATTGATATTGATTGCGGAAACCCGAAGTTATTACATGCTTGTAGACTTTTGACTTGAGTTTGGTTTTGTGGACTAAAGTATTCATTCAAGCACTGTGTATTGAGGAACATAAAAATTGAACCATTTGCTTTGTACGTAAGACAATGCAATGGAGTCTGTTAGCTTATTTCTTACATATACACAGGATGTGGAGTGTATTTTGAGAAGCTAAAAGAGCAATTGTAGCAGGCAACAGTTGTAGGTGCATATGATATATAGTAAAAGGCATGCTGGAAGTTCCTAGAATGGAGCATAATTTAGTTGCATATAGCTTTACGGAAATGCAGTGTTTGATAGTGGAAGGGTAGTATGAATTGATCTGATTGTATTACATATAATTGTTAATGATTGTGTTTCTGTTTGTCCAATCTTTCAGAGAAGGAAAATCGACCGTTCAATGATAGGGAACCCAACAGATTTTCGTCACACGGCGCATCTTGGAACTGATGATCTGCTGGACAAACCAGGTCACGTCAACTTACTGCAGGCGCAGATGAGTTCAAAAAATTATCCATTAAGAACAATGTCTGATGACCAGTCAACTTCTTCAGTTGGCTATACCTAACGTTTAGGCATAGCTCCTTAAAGTACAAAGAAAGATATAATGTCTCCAGTCGTGAAACGTATGAATCACCACCAAAATGTATAAATTTAAGTTTTAAAAATGTAAGGGATTCTAGTATGAAAAAGGCAAAGCAAGCAATTAATCGTGATTTTTGTTCAGTAAGTAATACTATAATCGTGAGTGCTAAAAATACTTGTCCGCTTTTTAATTAATGTCGCAGTTTTTACTGTACGTAGTTATAAAGTAAGTGCGTATATTTACTTTTTTATGTTATTAATTGAAAAACCCCAATAATGGTACCAATTGTGTATGTGAAGCAATACGAGACAGAAACCGAGATAGGAAAAGCAAATCGCTTGTAAATATATGTGAATCAATTACTAATAGAACTACTGGTAAATCAGTTAAAGTGCCATGACTTGGTCAGCGCAGCAACAAAAAAGATTATACGATCAACGACTCTTATTAGTATGTGTAACATTTTAAAGTATAAGTAGTGCAGGTATTACCACACATTCGTTGTAATTCACTACTTTGAAGACAAAGCCACTATTTAGCAAATATGATTCGTATTGGAAAGAAGAAACTGATTTCGTTTAACGAAAATACACATAATGTTAAAAACTAATCCTTTTTGTCTTGCGTAAGTAATAATGCAAATTTTGTTATTATGAAAATGTGATTCTTAATTTCCCCATATCAAAAAACTAATCGTGTGTAATGCATTCGTTTTAATTTTAGATATTGTAATATGTTTTACAATAAGGATTAAATTATGCATATAATTATTATGTTATAAATAATTATACTTACCAAACTTGTCGTAAAAAGATCTCTTAATAATATTCAGTATTGCTGTGTGTACCTACGATTCTTATAATTTATGTAAAGCAAAAATCTAGGTCTCTGCAATTCTGAAACTTATACATACACTTTGCAAACCTCAAAGAAATTTGTACTCGGTTCATGAAAAAAAAACGATTTGTAACCTCTACCCTACTATAATAACCCTCTCTTCAATTTGGAGTAACAATTTCTACTTTTTCACAAATGTATTTCTATATCCACTTTTTACTATTTTACAGATGTAAACGCGACTCATTTTCTACTTTTTAATACATCGCCATGTTCATTATTAATACACTTATAACTCTCAGAAAGTGCATGAGAATCTGGAAATAAATGTGTTATACATTTAAAATTTAAATGTACTTGTATTTTTTGGTTGTTTTGTATGTGGCACACTTTCTAGTTTTCCTCAAATTGTATGTGTTATTCATCTTGTTTCCCACTTTTTTTAATGTTTCAGACCATGAGGTTATACACGTACATATATAGCAGTGCAATATATAGAAATGAAAAGCTGGTAGGGTCACTATATGTATCTAAATTATTTTTGCTCTGATTGGAGTTTGAAAAAAAAAGTTAAACTGGTGGCATTGCCAAATGCCATGTTTATTTTCAAGCCCAGTTTTTATTGCCCACTCCACTAGTTTAACACTCTATAAATAGTAAAAAAAAAATCCTGAAGTTGACAGTGGTATAATAGAAATTTTTTTATCGCTTCAATTCCCTTGCTTCCACATGGTAATTTGGAGGTTGACTCTGGCTTAGCCTGATTGACCACCTTATTATTAAGCCTCTTATTATTATTAGCATTCCAAACTGCACTCATCCTTTTTATCATTGACGACGATAAGCTGACAAGAAAAGTGGAGGATAAAAGAGAAAAAACGAATAAAAATCCAATGGAACTAGTCAAACGAGATAATACTCATATGCATTTGATGGCACACGCACAATGAAAGTGATTTCAGTGGCTTCACCAGAGGGAAAGAGGCTTCTGACATTTTACATTGTCAATGTATCCACCCGATTAAAATCGGAATAATAGGCTCTCAGGAGTTTAATAAGGGAAACAATTGAGGCTCGTGCCATTTAAGCAGTTATCCATGAACCTTGTAAGGAAGTAAAAAATGGCTCAAAATAATCAAAAACAACGGAGTCTAACCACTGCTTAATTCCTCAACTGTTTTCCTCCTGGTTCTTCACCAATTGAATTAAAGCAAATAAAAATTCTTCTGAAAGGTAAACAAAACTTGTCGGATATGTGACTATTGTACTAAATACAAGTGAAGGGGTAAAAAAAAATCCCCCAAAAGTAAACGAAGCAAGAAAGATCACAAAAATCTGGTCTTTTCCCAATCTGGCTCATCTTTATGGTAGGGAGAAGACGTCATTGCTCCTTTTAGCTCCCTTCGAAAAGAAAGTTCTCACGTATGTGAGAAATTGTATCAGAGTCCAGACAAGACAGACAAAAAAAAATGAATATTCAATTAACGGGCAAAAAACAAATATTATTGAAATTGCAAATCATACAAAAGGTACTTTTCCTCAATTAGTTTTTTTTTCTCCCTCTTGTGTAATATAGTTGAGGCTGTTGAACAAATGGAAGTTTGTTAAACTTTCATTAAAGCAAAGAGGCTACAGACACACATGTACCTTTTTTTAACCAACTACATTTGCCCTTCATTCCAAAATGAATCCAGAAAAATCGTAAAATGACGAACTGCGGCGGTTACTATTATTCACTAAATGACTTGGCTTTTTTCTGGAATTAGGCAAAAATATAACAAAAAAATTGATAAACGTCTATCATCAACTACATTATACATTAATATACCTCAAGCAAAGAGACGGTAAGGTTTACTATATTTAAAAAATTCAATATGTATACCCAAAAGCACATAAGCTTTGAGGTCATTTATTTTTTTTGCAAATTACAGCTATATGGCATTATAATCATCTGGCAAAAAAAATATGTAACAAATTACGGGAAAGTCATTTGGAAAAAACTATTGGTGTAGTCGATTAGAGAAATTTCCCCCTTTGAATGCACTCAAATGTTACTTCCTCATGTGTTTACAACAGAAATGGAAATTATGGGACCGTCACATGTTTTCAGGTTTTTCAGACACCAACAAAACCTAATAGTTTACGTAATTTTATCACCCACAACACAATTTTGTTTGCGCATATCCATTTTAAACCACACATATGACTTTCAAAAGCATAAAAAGGACTGTTGCAATTTATTAGGGGAGGATTTAGGAAATATGTACATAGTACATATAAATTCATTTTTTACCGGATGCCAAATGCGTTGTATGGAACACTCATTTTTTCTCCGGATCCTTATCTCCGATGATAAATACTTTCTTACGTCAGATTTGCATCATTTCTCCTTTCAACGCAACCGAACACGAAAGAAAATATCGTGGAATTTTTTTTTCGGTGACTAACACATCCCGGAAACGGGAATTACACCAAATCATGAGAAAATTACTAAAATATATATTTATATATTTTTCCGGGCGAATAAAATAATGATGACTAATAGATAGCTACTGTAATCATATCTGTTTAACTCCACGCGGCCTTATATCAGCTTGAACCATTTTTTTTTACGGATGCCAATTAATTGTTTTTTGTTTTATTGTCTTCGAGCAAAATGAAGGGATTAATTAGACAGCTTTATTTATACGCTTCTTAACAGGTCATGGCATATCCAACAGTTTTTGCGTAATTTATATTATAACCCAAGGCTTTAATTCAGTAATGCATTACAATTCAATTGACAGGCTCATAATTTATTAGTTTGATTAATGCTCCATGAAGTCAGTCAGATTTGATTTTTTATGCTTTTCCTCCGTATATTTCAGGTATGACATGCTACGACCAACAGCTTGGAAAATGCTCATTGTTCTTATTCTAAAATGTTTTTCTTTAGAAAATTTCATTTGTGATGGAATGCGTGAAGTATAACTACAAATTTTTGCATTTAATGGCAACTTCTTGGGATTTTAGAAACATTTTATCCTTCAAACGTGAACATATGTATTTTATATGTAATGTAGAACGCCCGAGTTTTGCCAGACTATAGTGCCAGACCAAGTGTTGAAAGTTTTATTTAAAAATAAAATAATCGCAGATAAGAATCCTTTTTAGCACGGGGTAATTCCTCGAAGTCAGCGGATTATCTATGCAAATTCAGTGGTTGCAAAAAAAAAATCGTACATATTCAATTATATCCTCGTGTGTGTTTGTTGATACTGAATAAACAGCAAAAAAAGGCATGCATCTAATTTATTTATCGGGCTCATCACGGCTGTATGTGCTAAAATAATGCATTCAATGGATTTTTTTCACACCACTGCTGGCCTATTTTGCTAGTCACCTTTAAAAAGCTTTTGTTTAATAAACATTTTTTTTGTCATTATTTACTTTTGCGCTTATAACTACCCTATATGTATTATACTATTCGTTTCCCTCGTAAAAACTTTTTTATTGACACAAATTTACGTTGGGACAGCAATAAAATATTAGGACGGTGAAAGACTGCTCCTTCCCCATGTTTACTCTTTAATGTCAGTCTCCATTTTCCCCGTTTATTTATATATGCAAAGCATCCAACAAAAACAAAGATTTTTCTCCGTCTAGTTTTTTTTTTTGGACTGACAAGCAAAAGGAAGGTAAAATGTTTATTATAATCCACGAACTGCGCTATTTTTTCCTGTTAAAAAAGAAACTTTCTCCGTCGCTATCTTTTATTTGGCTCATTTATTTTAATTTTTTTGCAAAAATGTAAACAGAGATTAACGGTGACAGAAGATGAAAAATTCTTGACAAGACAAATACTTACGCGGAAAAATGCTTTGCCATTCCCATTTCGTTGCACAAAGCCCCTTAAACAACTTGCAGAGAGATTCAACAGACGAATTTGTTATCATGAAATACGTGTACGGAATTTATTATGGCTCAAAAAGGACTTCGGTGTGGTCAGAATAAAGACGTAGATTTTTTATAAGGAAACAAAATTTATGCCATATCTTAATTCATTCATATTACCGGCACTTTTTGTAAAATACTGTATTTGCATTTGCCGGGTCATATCTGGTTGGATTCAAATAGGACGAAATGTGATCTGTGGCTATTACAGCATTTTTTTTCCGAATGTGCAAACACCATGTTTGTCTTTCGTCAGCGGCTCCATTAAAAATAGTAATTTTTTATACCCCTTTTACGCTCAAAATGGACTTGAGTGCAGGAAGTTGAATGGGGATTAGCATATCGAGGGTGAAGCACATAATTCGATCATTTTAATCCTGCCTTAATGCTTAAAATGATTAAATCCAAGAATTTACTTTGCTCGTTGTAACGCTTTTCGCAGGCACAGAAAAAAATTTCTTTAGTAATATAAGAGCACATTTACAAGATTGGTTCATTTGAAAAAAAAAGATTTTTAGTGTTTTTAATATTTCCTACGTTTTTTGCTAAATTTCTTTTGAAGGTGCTTCAATTAACGGCAGTGAGACAAATCAGTTATTAGATTATTTCTCAATAGAAAATCCATAAAATAAATGAAACAAAAATATTTTTTCATTGTGATTTCTAACTTATGCAGACTGCAGTGTCCACCGCTGTGTTTGAAATTTGTTTTTGGTAAAATACACAAGAGAATTTATGTTTTGTGTGTAGAATTTAAAAAAAATAACTGTTTTTCAATTCATTGTTTATTTCTGTGTTAAATAAAATTCCAAACCTTTTGCATTGAATCAAAGCAATCGGCTGCTGATTCAACTGGTTTCAAATGTTATTTAAATTTGGCATATAGAAATTAGTTCAGCAAAATATTTATTTTTTAAATTTTGAAAAAAAATTATTAATTAAAATTGTGCACATTTCATTTTTTTCAGGTCCCGAATACAGTATTAAATAAAAAATACGTGAAATGTTGAATTTGTGGAGTAGATCACCGTAGATATTCCGGGCAGGGCAGAATCAAATCTGGCCATTTCCATGCGGCATTAATTCCACGGAATTGTTCTAGTGCCCAATATATGTACCTCGTAATGCGCCACATTCATGATTATTTATTACTTGATGGTTCGCAGGGCATAACCATATTTGATTTTTCGTACATAAATGCAAAAATCAGACTTTAACCCGTTATGTACAGACGAGACTAATTGCGAAGTTCTAAATAGACCTGCTGTACCTATATCAAAGAATCTCAGTTGTTTTTCTGCCAAAATGAAAAAGTTGACCACCTAAAAATCAAATATGATCCTCTCCTTCCTACCAAATCGCTCAGCAATTAACCAAATCATATCAATCAGATTTGCGCTTAGCATCATATCCCATTTTAAGTATAGTTTTTTCTCCGAATAAATTAGATCTAGGTCCATTATTAAGTTGTACTACGACCGCAAGGAGATGATCAGTTTTAATTCCCTCGCGTGTTTACTATTATTAAAAAAAACGTCTGAAGATTCACGAGGGTGCACTGGACCAATATTAAGTTGTGGTGAAAGGCTTCAAATAAGTTTATGATTATAAAAAAATCTTGGTTTGCAGTATAGCTTATACTTATATACAGCATTGTTGTCATAATTATAGGTGTTCCTCCAACTTGACACTTGGCTTTGGGTTCTTTTGGAAACCAGAAATCAGATCATAATTTGTTGGGATATCTCTTTTATAGTTGTTATCTTTCCATAATTAAGGAACCTAAAGACCAGTTTTGACATGTTCAGATACCAGTTGGTGAATTTTTTTTATTATCACCAGTAAAAGGTAGACAGAAAGAGGCGTTTTAAGTGTTTTCTTCGCCACCTCAGTTCACCAACATTTCCGCCCGGAGCTATTGGTTATTGATTTATTTTTTTACCCCTTCATCCTTTATAAACACAAGAAAAAAAGTAGAGTTTCTGGGCTAAAGCGATTATAAAGGATCTTACATTGTCTGGATAGTTGATGAGTTTAAAAAAATACGTCTCTTTTATTCACCATTGGGAAAGAAATACTTTCCAAAAGGTGTAGAGATTGTATCTAATTGGCAATAAAATGAATCCATACTAGTAGGATAATTGAGACTTGGCACCAGGCATGATAGGGAATTACGTTCAAAAATGGCGAATCCCATCCTGAATTATTTTTTAAATAAAACCAATTTCGGGTGAAACTCCCTGACCATAATCTTTTGATGGAGTCGAGAAAAATTCCCAAATAATATCCATAAAGATAATAATAGTAGAAATGTCCTAAATGGCTCTATCGTCCTCATAAAACCCGTGTGGGAACATTATATTATTCCATATGATAAAGACCACGGAAAATTCACCGTATTTGGTTATTACTGTTATTATTGACAACTTCAAAAAAAGATGCCAGATGGTCACCGCGGACCGCCCCAGGCCATATTGTACACCCTCGGAGAAAAAATGCAAATTTGTATTTTTTTTTTTTGGTATATTGAACAACAAATTTTAACTTATATTAAATGCAGATTTGACCGGGCATTATTCAGGGAAATTATACAGAATTATAGGTACCTATACCTCTTTCCGCCCCAAAAACCGTTTTTTTTTAATTTTAACATGTGCAAAAAATTTGTGTTCCTTGGTAATTACGTTTAACCCCTTTAATATTTAGAATCTGCAGAATTTCAGCTGCTGGCAGAATTCACCTTCATTTGGATGTTATAAGTAAAATTGCCCCCAATTTCACTTCCGTAAAATTTCCCTGAAGAAGCATCTGGCGTCACAAATTTTTCAAGAAGAAATCGACCGCTTCTTCAATAATTGTACTTACAAAAATTTTCACCTAAGATCACACAATCAATTATTGGCTGTGTAAGAATGAACAAGAAAAGGGTCTTTCCCCCCCAAAAAAATAAATATACAGTTTACGAAAAAAATGAATAAAGAAAATCTTCAAATATGATCATCTCCTCGGTACCATAAAATCAAGAAGTGATCAAACTTCCTAATTATTGGAGAAGGTAAGAATAAATGATTATTAATCAATGATCGAAATCAAGAGGAAATGGACATGATCACTTTTCAGTCTTTAGTTGTTCACCCACATTAAATGAATGCCCTCAAGGAAATATCGGTTCTCCCTACAAAAGGCTACGCACAAACGTTACATCCATTTAATATAATTACCAATCGAAAAAAAAAACAACTAGAACTAATCGTAGCTGGTACAAATGTCAGTACAATTGTTCGTATACATACGGTTTAATGGGACGTGCATTTAAATCCCACAGAAAAAAACATCCTTTTAAATCGCACGCGAGCTTTTTCGTTATTTTTTCTCATTATTATTGTTATTTGGCAGGTGGATATATATCCAAAGATTTCACCTGTATAAAAATTTGGAAGAAAAAAAAATCACCTGTATAAAGGAGGTGGATCGCCAAAGAAAAAAAAAGAAGTCACAGAACCCACCCAACAACTAAAGGAGTTTAATAGATATCATTAACTACAATTTGTTATGCTAGCAACGGTTGATCTGTCTCTTGGACTATCATCATCATAATTTTTAGCTGAAAACAAAACAAAAAAAAGGGGCAAAAGGAAAATCTGGATGGATGAGTAGAAAGGACAAGGAGCAATATCTTTTTATTGTCCGAGTAAATATCAGCAGGCGAAGAATCAAATCCGATTATGTCCAAGCAGTATTGATGCAAGTCGGTTTGAGAATATTTTGGTTTAAAAATAATTTTTTGTATTGGATTGTAAGGAGATCATCAGATTTAATTTTTGCTTCTATTTCGTTCTACACATTGAATGGTCATCGCATCGCTAGAAGAATCAAATCTGATTCTGTCCATTTTATCCTGCATTCACAACCGTTTCATATGTTAGAATTAGAAGATGTAATCAAATTGCGCTTTTATTAGTCTTATATTATTCTATTCTGCTTAATTTTTCAATCCTAATTCCATTAGAATCCATTCCAACTAATCTAGTAATAATTATCTAATGATAATTACGCAGTTACGAGGTTAAGACAAAAATGCTAATTTTTTGAAGGGTGTTATGTTTCCTCTAAGCTCCTTAATTTGTATTAGGGTCGGCTGAAAATGATCAGTTTTAATAGTTTCATGTTTCCTAATGCATACCAATTGGATCAAATCCGGAATAGTTAATTATTTGATTGATTTTAGACGTGATTAAATCTTCTAATTTTCTAACCCACTAATTTCCTCTTCGGATTTGCGCTTTTCAAATAATAAAAACCAACATTTAGATCTAAATGGAAATGGTCAGATTTAATTTTTAGCCTAACGATTAGCTATCAGAACTGACAACAGAAACCATTGTTTTTCTAATTAAAATAAATTTCTAATTTTTCTTATTAAAATAAAAAAGATTCACATTATAGCTATGTTTTTAAAATCATTCTAATTCTAAATTGGCCTATTAATGTATTTTGATATAATTTAAAATCTTATACCCTCTGGAGATGATTATATTTGCTTCTTCAATCGTTAAATATTTTTTTTTTGTGTATTAACATTAACGCAATTTGAATTTCAGGGCTGAATGGAAATGATCATAGTCTTAATGCAACCGAATTTATTGCCCACCTTAGATCAAATCTTGAATTTTAGCGTAATTTTAGACATTTAACACTTAATCAAAAAAAAAAATTAAATAAAATTGTCATATTACTATACAATATGAATTTTAATGTTCATTGGAGATAATCAGATTTGATTTTTCATTACATAGTGAGAACTTTTGAGTTACACGTGTATTTAAAAAAGGAATTTAAATTTGATGGCTGCGTGGAGCTGATCAGATTTGAATGCGGTGACAGCTTTTTTTGAAAGGATATTCTGGTTACGTGAAGATGATCATATTGGATTCTTCATTAGTGAAATATTAGGAGTTTTAGGGTTTTTTAAAATTGGGAATATTTGGAACATTTGGGCTAAACGGAGCTGATCATATTGAGCTCTTTCGCCCGCGATATCTTTTTGAAAAAAAGGCCAATTTCCCCTCAAGGGATTTTTTTCTTCCCAAAAGTACAAGAGGATGTATTGACGTGGCGCTGTCTGACCAAACAAGATCAAGGGAATAAAATCCCGCATCTTTTCCCTCTTGTAAAAAGAAAATACAAGAAAGAGAGACAACAAGCATTTTATATCACGTTGAAACTGAGCTCAAGACGGAGCTTCAGGAAATGAGTCAGCCTTTTGATACTTTTAGTTTTTTTAAATACAAGAAAAAAATTAACAATTTCTTTCCAGTGCTCTCTCACATTTAATTTTTAAGAAGTGTCTTTATTTTTAATTGTTATTTTCCCTGGAACTTTGTCCGTTTTCCCGAGGAAAAATGGTTTTCTCCCGTGAAAAGATGGTCCTCTAATTTTTTTTGGGTTTGGTCCTCCAAAAAACACATGACATCATCATCCGCTCCTTTTCTTGTGTTGATGCCAACTTTTTTCTTGTTTTGTGTTAATTTTGTGTTTTTATGTGATTTTTGAATTTTCCAAAAACGATCTCCTTTTGTGTCATTTTGGTTGTAATTTGGTGTAAATATTTTGGTGAAATAAGTGCCGTTTTTTACACCGTTTCGTTGTGGATTCTATTTATTTGGATTTTTTTTTCATACAAAAAATTCTGGCTGTGTACTGAGTTTATATTTTGCCAATGTTTATTTATTTTTAAATGATCTACAATCTACATCCATCCGGATGAGTTGTGTGGCTATTGCCGGTAGTTGATGTCTCAATCTCAAGTATACCAAGTATTGGTTGTTCTTCAATAATTTAGATCTTTTTAGATGCAATAACTTTTTTCAGAATTGTGACTTGCGGCTGAATGAGCTGGATTTTTAGGGTATCGGTTATCTAAATACAGTACGTACCGAATGTGTTTTTTTTGTAATAATACTGGTGTGTAATGCCATCTTGAACGGATGCACCTGCAATTGCAATTATAGTAAACACCTGATTTGTCAGCAAAATACATTAGTGAGCCAAGTTTTGCTCTAATTACATACTTTTCCTAATGTTTTGCTGACTACTTTTCTCAATTTTTAAACGATAGTTGTGGGAAATGCAATCAACATTAATTAAGAGTGCAATATTACCTGGGTTCTTGAAACGGAAACGGATTTCACTGCCATGATTACACAGACTTCTTTACCTGATCAAGGGACAATCCGTATGAACCTTAATTGATCAGCATCTGCTTATAACTCCGATACTTTGCTACCTAAAAAGTACTTAATCGAAGGGACCAAGAATCACCTGTAACCTACCTTTGGATCTACATTTTTTACCTCATTGATTTCGGGCAATTGGATTTTTTATCTCGAAAAATACCAAAATGTCTCAAGACTCAGATTATCCGGGCCATAGCCATAATCACAATCGCAATCACAGTCAGCCACATATTAATATCGCGGAAGAAGTTTTGACCTCGATCCATAAGCGTGAGAATAGTCGGGACAATCAATTCATGGAGAATCCTGTAGCGGGTGCTACAGCAGATTTCTTTGGGGTCACATTACTTCAGGAACCAGTCATCGAAGAAATCTCGGTTTGTTTGTTTTTGTATTTTTTTAAAAATTCCATCATGTATACCTCATATTCATGTAAAAATGTTTATTTATTAAAGACTCTCCCATTAAAAGGGCACTAAAAGAGCTAGGTGTGTGATGATTAATTGCTTTGACGAAGGTGCTTAAATCATTATGTCTCTGACCTTTCGCTTTGTACATTTTTTGGCGTTTTTTTCTTCTTCTTTGTGTATTTCAAGAAGTTAATGGTCTGCATCATCTTCGGAATACCCGAGAGCTTGTTTATAACAAGGGAATTGTCGACAAGTATCAAGTATACCACCTGTTGATTCCCTGCTGATTTTCTCTTGTACAGTCATACGTTATAAACATTTATACAAAATCCACCCCTTTACATTTTCCCCCCTCTACCAAAAAAGCAGACACTATTAGCCTTTGTATATGTTTTCCTTTGCTACTGGTTACTCTTTAATCGTTCAAGTTCCCTGTTATCACCAAGTATTTTCTCTGTTTAACAATTTCTTGAACAAACCAGTCATTTCGGAGAGGGACTGGAAACTTGAAAGATATTATAGGTGTAAGGTCCTTCGAAAAGCCTTTTTGTCGACAAGGAACTTGATTCACTTGCCTAGTAATTCGAAGTTTTGAACTTTTATCTACATTTTCTACCCCATACAAGCCAACAATATGAATTCAGAATTCAAATTCCTAATTTTTTTTCTTTTTTGCCATCCAACAATTAGAATTAGCAAAAGAGTTGCATTAGCAATTAACTCCTATTATCTGGTCGAATGCCCCGGTCCGTTCACTGTCATTAATGCATTAATATTTATACAAAAGAAGATTGTATAGGTACACTTTTCCAAGTGTCTGCGAACGCTGCGAAGTAAACATGTTTTGCAGGACATTCATTTATTACAATCAGTCAGGGGGGAGAAGAAATCTAAAATGACTTTAAAAGGAAGAAAAGGGCATGTATCCATACGGAATACAGAGTTATATAGATGACTTATTCTGTTCAGACTTTCAGACACCAAACATCTCGATACCGGCTGTTATAATTCTGACAAAAGTCATATATTAATTTCAAATTTAAATTTTTTTTTGGGTGTTCGACAAGGTTTTAAAACAGGTTAATTGTGCCAATTTACAGGACATTCGTTCGACACTTACAAGATTTATGACTCTGTTACGAGTGTGAATGAAACCATTTTACAACACTTTTTTCCTATTCACCAAAGTACCTTTACATCTTGTATTCAAAAATGACGTTTTGTCTTTCTCCCCTCCCATTGTTAGCCACTACTTGAAAATATTTTATGAATTCATTTATTTACCAGGGATCTTAAGTGAATGTAAAGAGCCATTCTCCTCATAATAGTTAATAAGAGAGAAGAATGACAAAGTTGTTTATTTGAGGACCTCCAACTTTTTGACAAGGTGAATAAGCTTATCAGTAACAGCGTTTTCCGAGACAGCCAACCGCCCCAATGTCTGGTTGGAACAGTGCAAAAAAAATGAGCTTGGGAGGTTTTGTGACAGTAAATACACCCACAATGATCTGGATAACATCTTTTTAAAAAATACCAACAATGGAATTGACATACAGAGTTTTACTACACATCTTGTCTTTCTGCTCTAATATTGACGGGTTTGATAGGATGAAAAAAATACTCGCAAATATCATTTTAAAGGGTAATAGATGTTTGGCCGTGTGTGAAGGGTTAAAAAAATACACCAAGCAATTTTGTATGGTCTACAATACATATACTTTTGTGGAGAACCGCAAATGACAAATATTGGTTTTTCCCTTATTTGTCGTGAAAAGCCGTCTCTCCACACATTTTTGACCACTTCACTAGTTGGTGTTGGAGCAGAAGCGCTGACGACTTTGTCACATGTCACATTTGCCCAACTCGAATGCTTAAATAAAAAATTATGGGACAAAGTGAATATCCTGACAATCCTCAGGGAAAAGTCAAATTCGATCATTTCCACGCAGTCCTATAATTTACAGGACGATCACTGAGCTTCCCTTAGAAGCATATTTGGACTAGAAACGGATGTAGAGTCCAATGAAGTTGGTTCGATTTTTGAGGTTTCGCCCCCGCTTTAAAGTTGACAGAGTGCTTGTATGTAGGTTTTGCTATCCAACGACGTGTTTGCTGCTAGCGCAGTCTTTGTGAAAGGAATAAAATGACGGGTACAAACACCCATGAGATTTGCATCTTCATTTTTTTCCATCAGCTCTGCAACCCTTTCTTTTTGCTCTTTTCTCTTCCTCCAAAATGACAGTATTGTAGTAAATCTTACAAAAAAAACTTCATCCAACTTGATCGTTATTACTCTTTTTCCCCTCCCAAGAAATGTATGTTATTGCTGAAACAGAATCCCCCATTCTGTGGGCAGTTGAGTATAAAATTTTCTTTTTCGCTTCAATCTCCCAATGTGACAACTTGTCAAGTGTGACAGGTTCAACGACAGTTTCCAACCAACCATAAACTGACTAATTGATTCCAATGTAGTCGAGTTTTTAAGTCTGACTTGAACAACCACATTCATTCAAAAATGTATATTTTTAATTACTTTCCCCTCCTCTCCTGTACATAAAATTTTTTTTGCTCCTTGTTCGAGAGAGTCTTTTTTCTATCATCAATGATATACACGGAGGAAGCCAACACACTTGACTTGTTCCTATGTGCTAAAACCTTTCACTCTTGTAATTTATTCCAAGCGTTATAATGATACTCAGCGTCAGAATCTTCATTGATTGGGAAGGACAAGTTTCACAAATTTGCAAGGAAGCGAGAGAGAGAGAGAGAGCGAGAGAAGAAGAAGAAAGAAAAAAAAGGTTGTGCCCTTTGAAATGATTGTTACCCTTTTATTACGAACATTTGTTTTGCATATTCGAGTGGAATGATATCCCAAGAAGAATATTTTATTTACAAGGGTTTTTTTATATGGCTATAGTGAATAGTGAAGCGTTATTTGTCCACGGGGCAAAACTCATATAAAATTTTTCTCTCTCTCACTCTTGACTAGTTGGCTTTTATCCGTTTCATTCATTTTAATTGAGAATCTCATGCAGAATGATTAACTGCCCTTTGATCACGTCCCCTGAATTTTTAATAAGTCTTTCCCTTTTCCAACCTTCTCTTATACATACGACTGACTGTCTACTTTACCTCTGTGAACTTAATGCCTTCTAATTTCTTGACACTTTTACAATTCCATCGCAATTTCTTGTTTGTTTTCTCTCTCCTATTCTTCTTTCTCTCTCTCTCTCTGTTTGTATTATTATTATTCCTCCAAATCTTCTTTACACTCACGTAACACATGTAGAAAACGTCTTGGGAAATGACACTAAACCCCTTCAAAACACCACGCTTGTTTCCCAGGAGGTATATAAGATTATGTTAAATGCTAACAAGCTAAACAATTACTCTTTCCTCTTGATTGTTTCTCTAATCATTTTTATTGTGGATTTTCCACACAAACACCAAAGGGAAACAAGTGTCGTGTGGCCGGCTTTTCCTCCCTATAAATTCATTTAGTTCGTACTACTTTAATAGGGAAAATACATATGGTGTTTCGTTGGTTATTAAAAAAATACATGTTTTGCTTGGGAGTGGGCGGAGAGGGAAATGAAGTTACAAAAAAAATATACACCATCTAACATGTTCACAAGCACCACTTACTTTTTTTTTCTCTCGTCTGTGTTAATTTGAAGTTTGAATGTTCCCGTGAAAGGAGAAAAAATATATTGTATTGAATTATGGAACTGGAAGTGGAACAAAAATGTATGTTATATGCGTCCAAAAAAATCATGGAAAAAAAACTCCTTTAATTTGTACGCCTGGAAATGCATATAAGTGAATTAAACGAGGTTTGTGTATAAAAGAACGCAAAAAAATTATATCTTGAATGAAACAATTTGTATAGTATAAATGTGTGTAATTGAGCCATATTTTTTTTTGTGGGGAGACTTCTAACCCTTTTACCGTTTTTTTGTCTAATGGGGGTGAGAGAGGAAATGAACTTGTATTGTATTTATGCCATCCATGCTGTACAGAGCTTGTTGAGAGATATGAAACAAATGTGTGGTTTTAGTTAATCATCTCTCTGTCTGTCTCTCTCTCTCTCTCTATCTCCACACTGATTTTTTTAGACTGCAAAATGTGTATAAAGACTAAAAGGAGAACAAAAAGAGGTCTGTGTGAGAGATTATTAACGCGTAAAAACAGTCGTAAGATCAATGTGTTTAGGCCAAGCATTAACAGCTGCGGGCCAAAGTTTATGGATGAATAATAGAATATATTAGAAGGCAGAAGGCAGAGATTTGTTAAGTGACATGATAAAATTTCAAAAAAGAATGAGGAGAGAGAGAGAAAAAAAAAAGGTTTTGATTCATCACCAAAGCAAAAAAAAAAAAAAAATCTGCCCCTCCGTTGAAGAAATATGCTTTATTGTATTTAATGTATCCTCATACACTGTACAAAAGGTTATTCGACAGCATAACGATGTAATTTAATAATTGGGTAGGGGCGTTTACGCCTCTTCCAATGTGGCGGTTGGTTCAGCTTACCACGGTTATGCGCTACATTCTTTGGTGTCAAAACGATTTTTGTGGCTAAAAAATATTGGAGAAAGAAATTTAGATGTACCATATAGCATAGAGCGAGAAGGAGGAGGAAAAAAAATCAGTAAGTATGTGGGCAAAAATCCAGTAACAAAAAAAAAGCCAGTGGATTATAATCCACTGATCTTTGCCACGACAGTTGTGTGTAAAAAGCGTTACAAATTCAGCTTGCCAGTCGGAGTGGTAGCAGTGTCGTTCTTCTGGGATAGTCGGTGATGGTGAAAAATTAGGACAAAATTCACAACGACTTCACGAGTTCTTTTTTGCTCATCTTGCTTCATCAGTCTTTTTTATTTCTTGTCAAGAACATATAAAATTAAAAAATCCCGTTTGTCATTTATTACAGTCAATACCTTTGTATGTATTTCCCTCATCTCTTCAAGGCTTTTAATAATGATGGAGAAACAAGAATTATGATTCAATTTTCCGCATCCGTTCCACCTCGACATCGTCAACAAAATACCTGTCCAATTTAGTAGTCAAGCAGTAAATTCTGTCTTTTGGAATTCTCTCTCTCTCTCTCACTCCCTCTTAACCCTTTCTTATTTTTCTCCTGTCATTTCAAGAATAAGTTGTTACTATTACGGAACAAAAAGGGATGACGATAAGATACAGTGGGATCCGTTAGGGTTGGGGAAAAAAATCGTGTATAATTTTTTTTTCTCCCTCCACACCATCACACCTTCCCCCTCCGTATCATATCCTCTCTTTTAAGGGAAGTGTTAATAATTATACGACTCTTTACACAATCTTTGGTACGGGGAATATAAAAGAGGATAGGAGGGGAAAAGAAAAAGAGGATTGTTGTTGTTTGAGTTGGAAAAATGCCAAGTATTTTCAGGAGATCGAAAAAAAAGAAAGTGAAATGTAGAAAATGTAATAGTTCATCCTCGTCTGTAAAGTCATCACACCATGGTCATCATCATTACCGACGGAGAAGGGTAAAAAAACGATACCTTTTTTTCTTCTTCTTTTCCTCTCGAAGGAATATCTTGCATGTATTACTTAAATTACTTTGATACACCTCCATTCTCCCTCATTGTGGGTCTCTTTTTTTACGTTCTTCCTTGTTTATATCTTATTATTATCGTCTTCCTCCCTTCACTGGCCCTTGTTGTTAGTGGTAGTGGTGCTGATAATGCCCAGCGCCTACTTTTAAGAGCATTGTTCAAGTTTTCAGCTCATCTGACTTCTTCAAAACTCTCTCTATGAACTTCAGAGTTCCTCCTCCTGGTTCTTCTTCAAGAAAAAATAATGGTATAAAAAATGGGGAAAGAAGGACTTGAGAAATGGATGAGTTCTGTGTGCCTCCGTGGGACTATAACAGGGTCGTAGGGAGAAGAAATACATATAATGTTTAAAAAAAGCTTTCTCAGTATATTACTTTTTTAAGGGGATACGTATGTAGGTATATAAAGGACGTGTTGCTGTTAAAAAGTGGAAGGGAAATATTTCACGGTTTTAAGGCTTGATAAACGTTGAGTGGTGTGTGTCTTGTTGGGAGCGTGAAGAAAGTCTCACTCCTGAAAACAAATAGGAGCTAATCTTGGACAAAAAAAGAAAAAGAAATACAGGGAGAGAGAGAGAGAGAGAGAGGGAAAAAAAGATTAAGAGAATCTGGTTGGTGGTGGTTCTGGTCTTTTTTTAGGGGGTACTGTGGTGCTCACAGGGTATTTGGTGGCTCGCTCAGTTTTAAGGATGTGCGCAACAATACATGTAATGTATTTAGGATGAGGAGACTTTTACAAGGGGAAGACAAAGGAGATGAAGAAGGAGGAAAAAAATAACGAAATTCTCTCGGGATGAAGTCCGTTGGAAGTTTTAAGCCTCTCTTTCTTTCCTCCCCTTTTTTCTCCTTTTCTTTTTCGTTCTCTCCCCATTTGTTTTCTCTCGCCTGCCCTTTTCTTTTCCTCTCTCATTCTTGCCTTTCCTGTTTCTTTCTTTTTCTTTTTCCTTTCCTTTTCTTTTCTCTTTCCTTTCTCTTCCTCGCTGCCTCTTCTTTCCTGTTTCTTTCTCTTCCTTTTCTTTCTTTTGTCATTTTCTTTTTCTCTTCTTCCCCCTTCCCTCTCATATTCCTTCCTTCTGGTCTTCTTCTTTTTCTCCCTCATATTCTTTTGTCTCTCACCTTTTCATTTTGTCTTTTTCATTTCTTGCCCTATTTGTTTGTCCTTGTTTCTCTGCCTCACCTTTTCATATTGCCTCTTTCATTTTTTGCTTTATTCTGCTTTTCCTCCCTTTCACCTTTTCAGTTTTCCTCTTTCATTTCTTTCTCTATTTGTTTCTCCTTTTCCTCCCTTTCACCTTTTCGGTTTTTCTTTCATTGTCTCTCTATATGGTTCTTGGTTCTCCCTCCTTTACTTTCTCTCCTTTTCTCTCATATCCTTTTTTTAATTTTTTTTATTTCCGTCCTATTTATTCGCGTTCTTTTTTTATTTATCTTTCTCCCTCCTTTTTATCTCGCTCTTCCGCCTCTCTCCTGCTTTCCCTCTCTCTCTTTTCTCCATGTTTCTCTCCGTCTTCCTCACTCACATTTTGTCTCTTTCTTCCTTTCTCCTCATGATTTTTTTTTATATCCCGGGCTCTCCTTTTGTCCCATTTTGATATTGTCTGGAGCTTTCTGTGACCTCTTTCGCTCTATCTCCCTTTCCTTCTCTCTGTCCTCTGCCTCTCCCAATTTGTTTCCTTCTTTCCTCGCTCTTCTATCGTGTTTACTCTGATTTTATGCTTCTCACTCTGACTGCCTCGTTTTGTTCCTGATTCATGACACTCTAGCTGCTCCCGGCCCATCTCTCTCTCTCTCTCTCTCTCTCTCTCGCTGTCTCTCTCTCTCTTTCTCGTTACTCTTTTTTCCCTCTCCTCTCTACCACTTTTTTCCTGTCTGGTCCCTGGCACTCGCCCGGACTACCCATTTGTCTCTTTCTAGGACGGTCATTCGCTCGGGATCTTCCCTCTACCTCTCTTTCCCTGTGCTCGTGGTCGGACCAGTAGTATTATGATAATGATTTTGAAGATCCCTCGTAGGTATTTGTATACCTGGAGGGTTACACCGTACAAGAGATTTTTTTCTCTGATTTGGTCCTGCTGTTGTTCTCTCCCTGCACAATTTCCATCCCTATTTTATGTGTTGTTCCTTTGGAGCTGCCTCAGACTACGTGCTCGTGGACGGGCTCGTCGGGTATGCACTAACGATTGGAGTCGTAAACTCTTTGTGACTAATACAACTTTTTGGTTGCACCAAGTCACAGCTTTTCTTTCTTCTCCTCCACTTTTCTTCATATTCCAATGAAGGAACATTTTTTTTTAATGGGGAGCACCTCACCTTATGTGTATACCTTTCCCTGTATACCCTTAATATGTGTGATAATGTGTGTGAGAGAGTGCATGACAGGTTCGCAGAGAAAGATATTGAGGGAGAAGAAGGAGATGGAGCCTGATGATGATGCTCAAGCTTCTTCCTTTGTTGTTCTTGTAGTATTACTTTTAGTATGACTTTACCATGGCCATTTACTTACACAACCACGTCCACTACTAACCACTTCAGACTACTTTACCTATATATACCATCAAGTTTTTAAACAGTTTTCTTCAAGTCTTTTTTTTCTTTCTTTCTCTCTCCCTTCCTTTCTTTTCTCCCCACTTAACTCTCGAGCTCGTTGAGAATTTTTGTCTATATACGAATAAAAAAAGCCATGCTTTGCCTCTTCTCTGTTTGTCGAAAAAAAAAACGTATTATAACGTGTAATAGTTGAAGTACACACACATTTTTACTACAATGGATGGAAACAAACTTTACCTCTCTCTCTCTCTCTCTCTTTCTCTTTCTCTCTTGCCTTCCTTGTAGTAAATAATGGACTTGTATACACGTAGTAGTAGGATTTCTCGACTTCATCCCCTTAAGAATGCATTTCTAAGGGTTTTGATTCCTACACAAGACACACACACACACACTCACTCGGCTCAGGAGTCAGCAGTAGTGGCCAGGGAAAGACGTTATTTAGAAGGCACACAGGTGGGTTTGGAGAAGCAGTCTGTAGTAAGTAACCTGTTGTTCTGGTATGCGAGGTTAAGGTTTCAATTCTCCTTTATTTTCTGGCCTTTTTTTTTCTCCATGTGTATGTTTGAGTTAGTACCTCTGTGATGTGTGTGTGTTTCTAATCTTCTTCTTCATTTTTTTTACACATATTTCTCTCCCAAAAAGTTTTTCCTCTTCCTTCTCATATGATGAAGTATAGGAAACCAGAAAAGATTGTAGTATTAAGAGTGGTTGTGTTGTGATTATTTATTATTACTCTGGCACAATACAAATGACTGGGGACGTCCAATTTTTTTCCTACCTTTTTGTGTGTGTGTAAAAATGATTTATCCTGTTTTGTCCCTCTAATCCTGTACGCATGGATGTTTTTGGGGAGAACAGCTTAGCTTTGAACTGTGAGTTTTTAGTGTTTGCTTGGTATTTGCACCAGCAACACTGGTGACACTCCCGGGGCGGGGGAAAAATAGCTGACATTCCAGTGCAATATTCACTTCTTGTCATTTACGCGTGTAGTATCCACTAATTAATATAGATTACACTTTTTTTTGAATGCAACGGAATGTTATCCGTGTGTTTAAAATTAGTCATTTTATTCTCGCTTCAAAAAAAATAAAGTGTCCGGGAAAAGTGAGGTGCAATTTTTATGAAATGTATATAATACTACAGTGTGTTAATAACTACCATTGTTTGTGTTGTTTGTTACCCCCGTAGCGTGCTGGGCAGAGAAATGTGTTTTTCTGTACTTACTAATTAATATTAATGGTGTATATTTGTATTAAGTATAGAAAATCTCAAGGTACTTTTTGTGTGCATTTACTAATTGTTTTTAAAAGTGGCAAAGGAATAATAATTGTATTCCTATATACATGTATACTTTTATGCATGGTACCATTGTCTCACGATGGACGTGTGCCGCAGGGACATGAAACGTTCTCTCTTGTGTGGGTATTTTCCCCTTGATTGTTATTGGTGTCTCTTGGATCTGTTGGTTTGTATACATAAATAAATAAGTGAAACGCGAGTGACCAAAAAAAAAAAAAAACTATCTCCAATATCCAATGCATGTGTCAATGAGGAGGTAAAAGTGTTGGGGAGGTTTCCTTTTTATCTGTATGTATAATTAAAACTATACAAAATAAATAGTTGTTGGCGGTGGTTAACAACATATTTATACATACGGTGCGGAGAAATAATAAAAAGTATGCCGGACGTGTCCACCAACGGAATGTTTGACACATCTCAAATTCAGGTTGGGAACACTGAACAAAAAAATCACTTTTACCTATACATAAAGATTAGTTTTTTTTTTCACTTACTATAACGCATAAGTAAAAGGGTGGTGGTGTAAATAAAAAGTTTTATTTGGAGAGTGCCATTGGTATGGTTATTCCAATGATGGACCTCGTCAGTTGGTCCAAGGAAATTCGGCTTATGTCTTGTCTTTTTCTCTTTATGATTGAAAGGTTTGGTTGGCTATATGATAACGCTTGCGGTTTCGGCGGTTGGAGAGTTTTACCTGTATAATAATTTTTTTTACCCTTCTGTACTGATTCGTCTTTATAATCCTTTGCTTATATTCCTCTTCTACATAATCTTTGCCGTTGTTTTTTATTTTACCTGTTCGGAATCTTCGCCGTTGTTCTTTGACTTGTTCGGAATGTTCGCCGTTGTCTTTTTTGACTCGTTCTGTAATCTTCGCCGTTGTCTTTTTTGACTCGTTCTGTAATCTTCGCCGTTGTCTTTTTTGACTCGTTCTGTAATCTTCGCCATGGACTTGTTGTATTCCTTTTTTTTTCGTATAATCTTTGCCGTTGTCTCCTTCCCTCTTCTTCTCCCTAATCTTTCGCCGTTGTCCCCCCCCTTTTCTCTCCATCTTCTTCGTAATGATGCTGAGGAGGAGGAGGAGGATGAATCCCGAAAGAAGGATATTATTTGGCTCTTCTGTAAGCCAAGTAGTGGTATGTAGTAGCCAGTAATAGTTAAAATGTGTCGGCAAAGTCAGTTTAGACAACTACCTGTTGTTCCACGCATTCATATGAGGCATGTACATAGTCAGTGGGCATTCTGGTATAAATATTTTGGGGGGCTTATTCCATCTACATACAGATACATTGCATATACGATGTATAAATGTATACGAAACTTACTCCTGGACGACTCTTTTTTTTTTCTCCCCTTCTCTTTGAGACGACGCTGGACGTGCTCGGACTTGGAAATGAATGGACATTAACATATAAAAGAGTGTGTGGCTACATACATAATAATACTTTATATTGATGAGAAATATCCCCGAACACTTTCAAGTGTTATTTTTTCTAACCCCTTCGTCTCTTGGTCCACTCACAAATAGTAAATCCTCCGATGTTGGAGATGAGATAGATCCTTCCTACCTTCGTTACTTCATACCAAACCTTTCTTTACTTTCTTCTTCTATAAACAGCTCCCTGGTATCACTTGGCATCCCTTCCAGTATCTTTGGTGTATGTATAAAGTTTGGTCATTCGTTTATCTTCAAGGACGTCTACAATTTTATGTCCATTTTTTTTGGGTGGTAAATGACGGAGGACTCCCTTTTGTATGCGTGGATGGAGTGAAATCGAAAATGAGAAGAAAAAAATCTGTGCCTCTCATCTGTCAGATAGGAGCTTGTTTCTTTTCCCTGGTGGCTGTATCAAAATTTAGACAGAGGAATGATTATATTTGAATTTTAAATCTTTTTCTGTTCCCCGTATCTCTCTGGAGTTATGAATGATTGAGCATTTAATTGTATGACGAATCATTTCCTTCTTCTCTTCTATACCGAAGCATTTTTTTATGGTGGTTGTCTCTCGGCGGTCCACCAAGTCAATTTTTTTGAAAATATATTATATAGTTGATATAAACACAGGTAGGGCCATCATGGTTTCTCATCTCTGATTTTGTACGGGCCATATCATGTCCCTACACAATGTGGGCCATCGTTTAAAAATTTATTGATAATACTTGCCCCTTGTAGTAACCGAGAGAGAGAAAAAAAATGGATGATGGGCTTCTTGAGACCAATACTGTATTCAACCGTAACGTCAAGGATGTCCATAATGATGGAGTTGAGAAAGAGGATGTTTTTTTTCTTGTATTAAATAGTCTTTTCAAAGTTCTCATTTTTTTTTGCGTAATCATACGGTTTGTGTAGGATGTGCTCTCTTGGAAGGAAATATGTGAGGAGTGTTGCATACGGGGTAAAAAACGTATATGCAGATTTTTGTGGTGGAAAGGTGCAACATTATCATTTACAATGGTTAGTGGGTGCCTTTAGGGTCAATTGAACAATTGATGGATACTAAGCCGGTTTTTTTTTCGCAAAGGGAAAAAATGTTTTTTTTTTCGTAAAGGAAATAATACAGTTTGAAAATCCCATTATTATACATGTGGGATGAGGTTAGGCTACTGCTTTCCTTTTAGTAATACTAACTAACTATGCTACTACTACATATCTCCTTTTTTCTCTGTGTGCTGTTTTGGTTTTTGCCTGAAAAAATAATAATAATGATTTGGGGATGAACACACGCAATTTAAGTAGCATTTCTGCTATTCATACATTCTGTACCTATACATTCTCTCTGCACTTTACTCCCCCCAGATGCTTTGTAATTAATAAATGGTGATGACAGGTCTGACGATGATGATGATAATGATGAACTGACACATTTTTATTAAATGTGAAGGAAGCGCAAACCAGGATGATCAGGATTTTTATGCATGTATATGATGTTCCTTGTGATTATTACAGACTCCTGACCGAGGAGTGGCATGGGAATATCATTCGGTGACACTGACAAGAGTTCCGGGCTATGGCTTTGGGATTGCTGTCAGCGGGGGGAGGGACAACCCCCACTTTGCCAACGGTGACCCCGCCATCGCCATTTCTGATGTCTTGAAAGGAGGACCTGCAGAAGGGAAATTATTGTGAGTTTAATTTTTTGATTCTATATATTGTAGCGTATAAAAATTAAAATCTGTATAAAAGGGAGTGATTAAAGGAATACACACAACAATTTTATCTTGGACATTTTAATGGCATTACTAGAATGCTTGCGCTGTACAAATTCCTTGGGTGAGTGAATGTCATGTAATAAAAGTGATTTTCTGCTCGTAAAAATTGTTTAATTGATGTATGTATATACAGGAATGATTAGGACCCGTTTTATTATAACATGAAAACGGAAAATGCTTTTAGAAGACCCAAGATTAAATAATTGCCATCTATAGCAATTTGTTCGGAGACGAGATTTTTAAAATATATAGTTTTGTGTAATCTTTTGACATGTCAGTAGTATGTGAGTTTTACAAACATGATTTTTTTATATGTGAGTAATGTGAGTGTATTTTGTTTCTTTGGTATGTAACAGAGTTAATGATCGCATATTATCCGCAAATGGAATTTCGTTGGAAAATGTTGACTATGCAACTGCCGTGCAAGTTCTGCGTGACTCCGGCCCGAGTGTTCAGCTGGTGGTGAAGAGAAGGGTTGTTCTTCCCCAGGGGGAGAATAGCACTTTTAAAGTGACTTTGACCAAGAAGAAACGAAGTGATGGTAAGGAATGCACAGAGCAGAGGATGAGTATTATTACAAATATTTTTATTGCGTGCACGAGATGACTTAAATTCGTTATTACAAGTCTATTTAGTGCCGCTCATGTTATTATCATCAAGCGGGGGCAGGGGAAAAAATTGTTTACATGCTCTTCTTCCATTGAATATAAGCGTGATGTTTTTTTTTTTGCCTGACTTTCAGATTTCGGAATAATACTTGGTTGCAAGTTGTACATTAAGGAAGTAACGAGACAGATTGCGGACAAAGAGAACACGCTGAATGAAGGGGATATTGTGTTGAAAATCAATAGTAATGGGACGGATGGAATGACGCTCAAAGAGGCAAAAAAGCTAATTGAGAATTCCAAAGAGAAATTGCATTTAGTAGTAAAACGAGATACGAGTTCCAGTGCTTTCCAATTAGCATCTCCAGGTTTACAACCTCAGCAAGCATTTAAAGGTATGCAAACTTATGACTGAAATTGTGTTGGGGCAATGAGAACCTGCATTTTTTATTACCCTCAGAAAAATGAAGTTAAATGAGTCTTGATTGTTGCATATGTCGAATTTTAGGAAGCAACTATCTTGAGTTATTAGACAGTCGTCCATCGTATTCTAGTCAAAATCTATACGTCCAACCACCGACCAGAGATGTTGGAAGATTAAATCGAAGTATTGATGAAGATAAGAATAATTTGATGAGGCTCCGCCGTGGACCTTTGGTTGGTCAGGAACTACAACAACCTCAGCCATCGGGGATGATTTATGACCCACCACCTCCACCCCGACCTCCACCACCTAGAGCTGAAGGTAGGCAAAGGCTATTTGGATTTTTTTTTTCAATTTTAACATGTGGCCAGAGCTGTGCTTTAAAGCAACGAAGGAGCCATTTGGTAACTAATAATGTGATGACAGTAGTTATTATTTATGATGTCAACTATCGAATCCTCTTGTTTCTTTCGTACAGAGGAAACTCCCTATCTTGACCAAGACGTTTACTCCCCTCGAAGGCAACTCGTCTTTGATGAACTAGAGTCACCGCAGACTGCTATGTCACCGCCTTCGCGCCGTGTTACGACCGAACCTCGATTTGTAACTTTTGTCAAAGAAGCAGGTAGCGTTGGCATTCGACTGACAGGTAAATTATGGGTTTCAATATTATTTAAATTGTGTGTAATTAGCTGTTTATGCTTCATAATAATTTTCGCACCACAACACGCCAAATTGTGCTGCTGTAAGTGGTAATAACATGTGTGGCTTTTTCTCTATACGTAGGAGGAAATGCAACAGGAATTTATGTTGCTGCCGTGCAACCCAACTCACCTGCTGCCATGCAAGGACTTCAGCCAGGAGATAAAATTCTGAAAGTCAATGAATCCGAACTAATTAACATGACACGCGAGGAAGCAGTGCTGTTGTTGCTTAATCTCCAGGATACAATCACCATGCTGGTGCAATACAAGCCGGATGAGTTCGATGGTGGCAAGCAAAATGGAGATTCTTTCTACGTTAAGACTCATTTTAATTACGAGCAGCCCAGAAAGAATGAATTTGTATTTAAACGTGGGGAAGTATTCCATGTAACTGACACCCTTTTCAACGGTGCCGTGGGATCCTGGCAAGTGTACAGAGTGAACAAGGCAGGACAGGACGGGGAAAAAGGCGTTATTCCCAACAAAACTCATGCCGATGAATTTGCCCTAAGGGATGTGGGGACGAAAAAAGAAGGAACGGAACTGACCAAAACCAGTAGTTTTTTTAGGCGAAGAAAACCAGGGGGAAGTGGTCGTCGCTCCAAAAGTTTGAATTACGACGAAATATACAGTGAAACAGTGAAATTTCCTGCATACGAGAAAGTTATGTTAAAACATCCTGGCTTTGTGCGACCGGTAGTGATCTTTGGTCCAGTAGCTGATATAGCAAGAGAGAGGCTGCTTCGGGATTACCCCGAAAAGTTTGCCGTGCCTACAGCCGCAGGCGAAAATGCTGAAGGACCTAGACCCATACGTCTCTCTGGCATTAAGCAAATTATTGACCAGAATAAGCATGCTCTCATCGACGTGACGCCGCACGGAGTGGAACGACTAATCTTTGCTCAGCTCTACCCTATTGTTCTGTTTCTCAAAGCTGAATCGAAGCAATCAGTAAAAGAAATACGTAATGGTGTGGTGAATAATAAGCAACAATCCAGTTTGAGTCTTCTAAAGTAAGTTAAAAAGTCTCTTTACATTCGCTCAATGGCCTTTTCGGTTTTCATGTAGAACACTTACGTCATTATTTTTAAATTATGAATAACAGATCGCCACGCCGTCGTCCAAGTACTAAAAAACTATTCGAAGACTCCCAGAAACTGGAGCGGAATTACCCTCATATTCTTACGTGTTCATTAAATTTATCGGATTCTTGGTACCGAAGAGTACGGGATGCAATTGATCGTGAGCAGTCGAAAATGATCTGGGTCGCGGATGTAAAGGTACATTGGATCACTAAACAATATTCGCTGCACGCTGTTTCTTTTTTGGGGTTACTTGTCACTTTTACTTTAAAACGGCCAAGAGAACTACTAACTACCTGTCTTTTATATTCTGAATTCGTGAACTGTAAAATTTAGACCCACACTGAAAGCTACTATTCAACTTGGGACAACTACTCTATTTTTCCTCCAAATAATTGCTTCGTTTTTCCGCCCTATTCGAATAGCTATTCTCCTCGTCCAATCACTCCCAGTAGCCCCTTTTTGCCACTTCCTCCATGCTTTACTACACCTGATGGTAGTTTCTATCGCTGGGTAGAAGATGAATTATGGGAGACTGATTTAGGTTACATCTAGTTCTGATTTTGACCGTTGATTTTTGCCATATTTATTTTATCCATTGTTTTGCTTTTGTGTTGCCTGCATTTATCGACATTCCAATTGTATATGTGTGTACTTATTTAAGTTATAATCATCTTTAATTGTCAAGCTGTATGTGTCCGTTAGTAAATATTAAACCTGCCTGTGTTTTGTTTTTTAACTCCTTTGTGCGTTGACTGCATTCCCATCACGCTACTGACTCTAGCCATCTGCAAACGGTGGTGATACAATGAATCTCCTTGCCGAAGAAGATTTCTACCTGTTTCCAACTATCACTTCTCCCCGGTATTCTTACGCTTCCTCTCCCGAGTCGGAAGTAGATATAGACTCTGGAGAATTAAAGGATACAAATTCACCCGTTGTTAACAAATCCACCTCGGACCCGTCCATTGTAGATCAGGAGGATTTAACTGGATCTGTTCAACTACCCAATTACAATGCACCACCGCCGTATTCAGTCATGGGAACTGCCATGAATGGCTTTGTACAGGTGCTTAAACCACCGTCACTAGTTAGATTTTTTGAATAGTTTAATCTTTGAACGTTTGGAAGATTGGCGTTTTAGAGTGAGTTTGGGGAGAAAACACGAAGCTATGATATGACTTTGAAATTGTTTTTAACATTTGGGATTATATTTATTTATGTTTTTTGTATATCTTAGGATGTTTTCCGGCTCACAAAGAAACAGCGAGACTATACACCGCCTCCCCATCATTCTCAATCATCTCCGGCAAATCCTCCTACACTTCCGAAAAATTCAAAGCTAATCCTAACGCATTCTCCTCCGGATTCTCCAATATCAAATCCAAATTACGTAGCTCCCCCGCAAATTGATCGCACTAAGAAACCTCATGGCCTCTCCAAATCAGCCACAGAGAGATTATTTGGGGACAATTACGGCTTGTTGCCAGCTGATGGCCATATCCCTTCAGATTCTCACGGCAGTCCTTTAAGAAATGTAAGCTTTTACCTCCGTTTTTCTAATATTTCTACATCTACAAGTAATCCCTAAGTTTTGTATTCTGTTTTTATGGTTTACAGGGAAGTAGTAATGGTTTACTCGAGAATGGAAATTACGACCAAGGCAACTACCGTTGGGTTCCTCCTCAACAGCCAGAAGTTCTCCACCATTCCCAAGTGACTAATGGAATATCCGATCATGATGTTTACAGATACACAAGATCCACTGCACTTCCGACAGAAAAAAGCAGAGAAACGTCACCGAGCAAATCTTACGCATCTCATAACGGGTATTGGCTGTTTGCCCAGTTTTTCTTCAATTTTAGTATTCTATTTTAAGATTTAATTCTTATTTTTTGTTTGACGTTATCGCAGCACACCTCGTTCCAACTATAAGCCTGCTCCACCGCCAAAGACATACAAACCTGTTCCGCCTCCTAAACCACAAAAATTATCTTATTCAACATATAACACTGCACCTGCGGAAAACAATTACATGAATGGTAAATCCCCGGATCCATCCTTAAACCACGACAATGATAATGGAGGATTTGATTCTGGTCATGGATCAAGTCTTGATCGGAGTAGTCGTAATTACAGTAAGTACATTTATCCACCCAGCCGCCTGTCCAATACTTCCACCAACCAGCCGTACTACTTAAACGTTCCACCACCAAAAAATCAGAATCAGCAACATCAAACCATTGACCTTGTTAATAGGGAGCAGAGAGGTTCTGCATTCGAGTTATATAGAAAACCAAGTGAACTTTGCCTTCCACCGCAGCACCATCAGCGAGTTTATAGGTGAGTGTTCAATAACTTTCGGGTCTAAGTTCATCTAAAATTAGTAACGAACTGTACTATTCAATTACACGAAAGCACTTTCCTGCTTTGTCGACAATATTTTATATAATATTCCTAATAATTGTGTTTCATTTCAAGATGGTACATATGTAGCTATCTGCAGCATAAACCTTTATCGTAATGCGGTATTGCTGTATTAGTAATTGTAATTAATAATGATCAGATTTGACTGTAAATTGTAACTTGATATTTTTTAAACCCCTTTATGCATCTATAGAGTAGGTACAGTAGATTGTCTTGCGGAGACAATAATAATTGACACACTACTCACTATAAATCCTTGAGAAGTTGCCTGTTTAAAACAGACGGTATTTAATATGTATATACTGCTTGCACAGAAACACGAATGCCAGAGGACTTTTTACTAGCGAGGGAGGAACGCTTGAATGTTCCTTTAGTGGGGGTGGTGGCGGGATGCTAATTATACCCCCTGGGGCCTTACCTCATGGGGTCAAACAAGAAATTTACATTAAAGTTGTACAATCTGGTGGTAATTATGACAACATTCCTATTGATAATCACAGAGGTAACTGTTAATACGCTTGCTAGACCATTATTATGCTCGACTAAAGACATTTGATTGCCCGACTAGTTTACTTTCATGCTCGTAGAAGTGCTATAAAAATTTCCTTGCTTTTTATGCCTCATACATATTTCTCTGACCTCCTCCTGTATATAATTCTGAACAAGGAATTTTTCATTGTCAATTCTAAAATCCACCGAAAAATTGTGTACATGATGTGTGCTGCATGAATATATGCGATAAATTGTGGCAAAGGTCAGGAGCTTGGGAAATTTATTTAACTTGTCGAATTCTTGGTGTATTTGTAGGTGAACAAATGCTAACTCCCATGTTAGAATTTGGCCCTCCGGGTCTTACATTCTTGCAACCTGTAGAACTTCGTTTACTCAAACCCGGCGGGGCAAGTCAGCGAACTCTAAAAGTGAAATCATCACAAGAAGCATCGTGGCAAGAAATGAGCATAGACGGGAGAGAAGAAAATGTCAAGCCTGCGGTAACAGCGGGTGAAGTCACTACTGTGTATATTAATCAGTTCTAGTGTGACAAGGTATGCGGAAAGCTACAACAAAAATAATACAAACATATTTTAACATCCCTACAATGCGAATCGGATGCTCAGAAGGAGAGAGTGCCATGAAATACTATTTGTATCAAAATGATATTTAACAAATATTCTATACATATTTCCACACATGTTCATAACAAACCCTTCATCATATTCTAAAAATATTTGTACAATTTGCTCAAAACAAAAGACATCTATGTTTCTTATTTTGTCTTTTTTATACCCCTTCGACTTACTCATGTAAAAATTACGTAACTGACGTGAATTATTTTAAACAAATAAGTGTAAAGTGTTCTCCAAAAAAATAATTAAAAGTTCCCATTTGTTTTTAGTATGTAAACTTGTAGCCGCATGCATTTAAACGTCACGTGCCACTTTTATAAAAGACAATTTTTTGTAATTTATACAAAAGCCAATAGAATGTAGTTGATTCGTTTTTCGTTTATTGTACGTGTAGCATTTCACGAATGCACAGGGTGATTTTTTATCGTCTTACAATTCAAAGACAAAACAAACTAAATGTTGTTTCGGCTGCAAAGTACTTATAGCTACAGAAATCACACACAATCTTTACTGAAACTTCGGCAGTAAAATTCAACGCAAATGGGTGCTTCCTAGCTCGCAGCATTGCATCTGAAACAGTATTAGCGTTATGTTGAAGTTTGTCCGTGATATAAAAAATCATTGACTTATTCATAATACATATTTTATAGGTAATGTCGTTTCACTATACGCTTAATGTAAGTGTATGTAATATGTACACCAGTACACATTCAAAGTAGAACGTGTACCATTTCTAATTTTGTTTTTTAATTCCCAATATGGAATTAATTTTTTCCGACTCAGCTGAAAATTTAAAACATCTCACTTCAGGGACCCTTCCTTTTTAACCAAGTTGGAGAAGTCAATTCCATTATTGTACATATAATTGTTTGTATGTATTATGTAAATACATACACATTACATGCAAGTGTTCACATTACTTACTTTGTGAAAATGACGTTTAACCTTGATTTTGTACCGCTTAAGCCCACGCAGGACAATCACCGTATCCATTTAACCTCATTTTAAATTAATTAACTTTGTATGTGTAATATGTACCGCACCTTTTTCGTTAGGAGCAAGATGAGTTCTTGTGTAATATTATTATAAAATCTTATAAAATTATATTCAATAATAAAGCCAAACAATGTGTCCAATGATCGTGGATTCTTTGTTCAAGTTGTTTTATTGTCAGTCTCCTTTGTTGGAAGTTGGAGTATTTCCGAGAAATGAAGACGCCATGCCGTGTTTTTATGGGATTTTACAAATTGTATTCATTGCATTCCATAATTTGAAGTAATTTCACTTCAAGAGTCATCTGCAATTATCTTATCCCTACAAAACTTCATAACAGTGGCATTACTTCGACTTCCTTCCCTTCAGCGACTTCTAAACAGGCACATATAGCGTACAATATGCAGATATACAGGTAATCTCTTAAAAATGATTATATAATGTAGCTGACTAGAGAAGTAAAATAAGTAATGAAGTCTTCTCAAGACATACATATATGTAGGTAAACTGGCAAAAACTATTGCCTTCTTTATTATTCGTTGACACTAAATGTAATTATTATTATTACAAGATACTCAAGTCTCTACGCAGATCACATGCCTACCAAGTGAGTCAAACTTTTACTACATAATAAATGTTTTACAAGAATGATTAATTATTACAATTATTATCTTTATTCTTTATACGTCTCACAATGACAGTACTAAAAGCTGAATTCATGTAACGGATTTTTATGGATTGTAATTTCTATAATACTTGTGTAATAATTTAATCCGTGACGACTGACGACATGTGTAATTTAATAATGCTCTTCTATATGAAAGTGTTGACATTTAAAAAAAATTTTGCCAATTCCCAATGGTAACAAGTAACAATATAATTAATATCCGCACTGAATCATTAACTCAGCATGTGTACTTGCTAACTAAATAATTAATCGTGTCATCCTCAAGATGCAACAATAATAATTAATAATAATAAAACAAACGCAGTACCAAAAGGAATGGGGTAAAACAACAAAATCAGTGGCATATTATATACATTAGGAAAATAAAATTAAAGAAACAATCCAGACTCCAACCAATGGTTTTTAAGTATGCATAGTTATAATGATAGTATTGAATACTCACTTATTAGCTCTACAAGTGCAACATGAAGTCCAATGTTCTCAGAGCATAAATGTTAACCCTTGTTAGCATAACAGTAAACTCCAGTACAATGTTTTCTTTTAACTAACTGCGTTCTCATTAACCGCTGCGGTAGCATTTTCTGTAGTAACGACGTCTTTTTTGTCTTTTTTTCCATCCGCAGCAGCCTCATTGTCTTCCACGTCACCTGCTGCACTTTCAATGCGTCTACGCTTACGTGTATTTTCTTTCTTGTTAAACCTCTGTAGAGGTTCCATTCCTAACACTTCGTGGACACGACGGAAAGTAAGCATTCTTAAGGCTTTCTGTAATTATGCGAGACAGAAATTCAAATTATATTGAGGTGGGCGAATATCAATATTTGCATATCTTTCGGATTCCTCTCCATAATGTAATGAAATATTCTATCTCGTCTAGGATTAAAATTCTACCTGTCCGAAAGCTGTGACATCGTTCCGTTGTTGTGCAGTCAATGTGCGGAGAACATCTAAAGATTCTTTTTCGCAAGGATCCAGAAGACCGATTCCGCCAGGAAGTAGAATACCAGAAGATAGAGCTTCCAAAATAAGTCTAAATCCATCACCAGGGCTAACAGGTCCTCCTGCATTGCTGATGACTTTCTCTATCAGCAGTTCCACAGCCTGTAATGTTATAATTTGACATAGGTTCGTAAATACTATGCTACATCCGTGTATATCCTGTTATATCATCTCTCAGATTTAGCTCCTGTGGGAACTGAGATGATAAGCTCTGGTATTAAAGGAGTGATCCCGAAGAAGAATTATGAAACATTGAATTTAAAGCAAGCATTGGCCTACGGCCGATGTCCTCCACCTACGCGACGCGATTCGAATTCTCATTAAGTTAAACCAAGTTATGTTGAACGTACCCAACAGGGGAAGGCATTCCAATCGGAACTTCGCTGACATATATCCCGGAAAATTCGAATGAGGATTACGCAACTCTGAAGAGATGTAGCTCTAGCCTGTGGAAGAGGGTAGTACATTGGTACCATATTAGATCTTTTACAAAATAGTAGATTCATCACCCGAAAGAAAGACTACAGTTTATCATTTAGAAGATTAAGTGCGACGGTATCAACCAGCAATTGCTGACTCTCAGCACTTTCAATGTGCACAATTTAACGTCAACAAAGAAATAGTAAGAAAATAGTTACATTTGTTACGCTACTTCAATTGATCTTACTTGAAAAAACAAATTCAAAATTTGCAGGCCACCACCTCAGATTTTAATACGATAACATTATAATATGCATAACCATACCAAGACTTTCCAGCCTCTAGTTTTTTTAAAAGGTGGCAGATATGACAAACATTTATTTTACATTAAACCTGCAATGTTCCAGCAAAACTTGAAAATAAACGCTAACTTGTACATAACTGGTGCTATACACATTGCAAATATTTTTCATAATAAGTAATCAAGAGGCTGCAAAGGTTTGAGAATAGGAACATGTGCCTTAGATCTCTTTTGATATATATTTTTTTACATTGTTGTTATAACTTCTCAAAATAGGTAAGCAGAAGTCACATATCCTTTTGAAATATTCGACATATTTCAATTTGATAAAAACAACATCATGTACAAGTAAGAAAATGAAACAAGTCTAGAGCACATGCACACCTGGAACCATTTGGCATGTCGAAGAGCGGCCAAAGCATCGAGGCATTTCTCCTTGTCCAATACATCAGGGTCATCCTTCACCTGATTTGCTGTGGCCTCTGCACTCGAACATTTACACACATTGGATCAGAACATAAATTTTATAAGGGCACACAACACCCAACCCACAATTTAAAAAAAAACATAATTTTGCTACAAAAACAAAGCTGTAGTTGTAGCAAAATTTGAAATTTCCCATCCATGAAATGAAATAAAAATGAAATGACAAAATGACGAGAATTCGGCATTAAAAAGCATTGATAGTATAAGAAAAAAGAAAAATAAATATATAAAATAAGTATAGGAAAGTGAGTGGGTAGAATTAAAAAGTACTCCATATAACAAATAGGTCTGACAAGAATGGGTGTAATGTGTCTAAGGTGGTGGCTATGGTGGTTATTAGTTTCTCTTTAGATTCACAACTTCACAAGATAAACTTCATCATCATTGCTTTTTACAGAAATTGGCCTCAATTACGTGTCTTACGGTTACTTTTTCTTTACAGTTTAGTATAAATTTGCGCAAACTGCAGTCTTTGATTTTCATCTTGGTCACACACATCGATGAAAGTTTGTTTGGAGCGTAGAAAAGCTGAGGCTACATTTTAGCCTCAGCTTGACTTCGAACGTTAACACCTTGTGTATTTTTCCCAGTTCATCCAAAGCCAAAATTAAACCAGATTTTCGGAATTTCCGTCATCATATCGAGTAATTCTCAAACGTCACTTGAATAATTCTTGACTTTGGTTTGGTTGCGTGTAGAGAAGACACGATAAACCATCGATTGCTTCGATTTTATTTCATATTTTCACAAATTCGTGCGATTGCCAAATATGAAATAACGATTTCGGTTTCACCACTGGTCGCCGGAACTTCGGTTCGTTCATACTTTCGATTCCTTTACAGCAATGTTCATTAATCATAATTTCTTGCTATTGGTCTCTTTCCACGAACAGCTTACGAATGGTTGAAATTTCCTTGAGTTATGAGAGTTATGATTTTCTCAAATTACTCCGGCGTAGTTATTATTCCCAGTTTTTAACAACGTCCTTTTAAGTAAACTGTTGAGCATTCTTCTATTCAGAAATACTCACAAAGTACGTACATTTAACCAAAAGATTTAATGTATCTCCAATATAAGTCGTCCATCCATTTACCTCTGGAAGCGAAACCAACCATGAACCAACCAGCCTACCTACGACTTGGCGACTCGTGTCAACTGACTTTCAGTACTCACTTCCCACCATTTTTATGCTAATATCTTACCACCAGGAGCCGGTCCCCTCAACAATGGAGAAGTTAGAGTCACCACCACTTCTATTTTTGGTTCCTGCGAAGAAGCTACAACCACACTTGCGCCTGCGATATCCCTCAGCACTTCGTACTTGTCATTTGGAGCTACCACCTGCGCGAAAGCAAGACACACAAGACACAATATTTAAAATACATTATACCTCTGACATTAGTGGATTCCATATTTTTCTTCACTGAAATAAGGGTAGAAAAAGTACCTGCAACTGCGGGGGCAAGTTTTCTGCAACACGATTAAGAAGTGTTAACGTTGGTTTCTCTGAACAAAGGACAACTAGTTCCACCGTTCTGTCCCCTCGAAGTAGTAGTCCTTTCGCCAGATGACCGACACGCATGACGCCTTTCAAGGTTCGATGAGCCTGAAGTTCCGCATCGGATTTGCCTGAGTTTTGATTCTCCGTACTACAATAATTCCATGTAGATACATCAGTGCTTTTACGGAACTCTACTTGCATTACACTTTTAACAAATCACATTAACAGTTGCAAAATATATGTATACCTTCCTTCTTCCTGCTTCACCCCATTAACTTTCTTAGCATCAGCTTCTGTAAAATGATCGCTCACGAACTTCAGAGCTTTCTCTGTGTTTGAAACTATCTTCTGAATTGCCTGAAGCTCATCTTCTTGCGGGTAGATATCCGAATGCTTAGCCATCACGTACAGATCATCCGGCGAATCATTGCGCCGAATAAGAGGCGGTATGTAAAACATAGGGTTGGGGGGCGCATGATACTACAGTAAAAAATTACAAACAAAAAGAACGTATGGATAAGTACTAGATCTAAAATTGGCTGACGTTATACTCGAGTACTTAACCGTGATGTGTGGGTAAATCGGTAATAATACTTACCCCGGGGGGACCAAAGCGTGGGCCACCAGGAGGACCCATGGGAACAGGGGGTCCGCGAGGAAATCTATAAGTAAGTACTGTATCATTTTCCAGTTTTTAATCATTTTTTCAATGCTTCAGTCTTTAAATAATAAACTCACGGTTCAGCTGGTATCTGGGGTCTTCGTCCACCTCCTGCACCACCCGTAGCACGATTCCTACGAGTTTCATCTATTTTCTTTTGACGACTAGACGGCTTAACATCAACTACCAGGTCAGGATTCACTTTTTTCTTAAACTGCAACCTATGACGACGGCCTTTCATATGCATTTCCTTGGCGTTTGGGTCATTGAAACGACATTCGCACAACTTGCAGTTGAAAGATACAATTTTCCCTAGAAACAATGAATTTAAATTGAATCATGAGTTATTAAGGGTTATCACTTGTAGCTGCAACGCATTTGAAAAGATAAAACAGCACAACAAATGCGTTGTACCAAAGTAAATTCCAAAATACTGGAACAAAGATTTAAAACGTTACTCACCATCTTCACTTCGCACTTCTTCAATGTAATCCTGTCCGACAGGCTGAATTTCCTTTTCTGAAGCTCCAGATTGAGATTCCTTACTTTCAGCAGCCATATTAACTGCAGTTGTGGAAGCAGGAGCGGTCATCGTAGCGGGAGTAGTAATAGTTCCTGGAACAGGAGCGGTGAAATCATGACCAGTGACATCTTTCGGTGCAGCGTTAGGGTTCGCATTTGTTGCAGACCCAAAAGGGTGGTCTGATTTCGGGCCAATAAAGTTTATCTTAGGAGGATTGGATTTGGCCGAAGTTGAATTCGTCGTTGCAGTATTAGCCACAGCAAGGGGCACAGATTTTAGTGAGGTGGAAACAGAGTTTGAAGTATTGGTGGACCCCGCAGTAGAAACTACCGTTGGACTATCTGATGGGATTGGCTTACCAAGTTTTGTGTGCAGTTTCAGTACCTGAACAAAACATAACTTGAATCTTCCATTTTACAATTATAAAGCCGAACAACTCAGCAACTATCACGATACAATTATTGCAGAAACAGCAAAGACTTGCAGCAACGCCCCTTTTTTCAACAACAAATACACCGAGATTATGTTCATACCTTTTGATGCTTTGCTCCCCGAATATGAGCGGCGTAAGCATCGTTGCCAGTACATGTGACATCGCAAAGTTCGCAACGCAAACCCGGGGGACTTCCCTTTGTCACAACAGGAGTGCCTACCTTTGCAGCTGCTTCTTTCTTTTTGTGTTTTTGTCCTTCCAAATGCTCCTTATAAGTCTATTTTAAAAAAGGTTACCAGTCAACTAGAGAACTGCTCACGAGATAATAATTTTGTAAATCTTGCGCTGCTTGATAATTATTCCAGAACAAGTACAAAGCAGTACTATTTTTTTATATAGAAACAAAGAAAATAACTACAAAATTACCTGCGGACCAGCACAGCTTATTTTACAGACGTCACAATAATGAAGTGTCTGTGGCTTAGGAGGAGCTCTTGTTCCTTTGATTTTGCTTCCACCCCTCTTGAACCCCTGGTTTCCACCCCGTCCTGCTCCCGTATTTCCTTGAGCGTACGCAGTCACAGCATTATAAACAGCTTGTTCGTAATTTGAATTGAAAGCTACTTAGAAACAAACCCGATTTATAATTTGAATCTACAGAGGAGGTAGGGGGTATCAAACAATGAAATAATGAAAATGATGAACTAACTTTTTGCGTTGGCTGCCGTGCCCGAAGGGGGTTGAGTAAACCCAGCATAGGATGAACTTGCTGTATTCGCTGAATACTGAGGATACACAGTTGATGATGCCGCTGGTCGAGGTGCTGCCGGTGCAGCCGTTTTTCCCGGAGCATTTGTCCCAATAGGTGGTGGGTAGGCGTTGGTTTGACCGTAGCCGTACTGCTGGGTTTGTGCCTGGACAGGAACTTGACCCGCCGGACGGGTGTAACCTCCCAACATGTACTGGTCATTACTGTTAGCTGCATATGCTTGATTGGAAGGATTAGCTGGCGGAGCAGTTGCCCCGTACTGCGCAGTGGAGTAGCCCGAAGTAGAATTTGCTTGGTACTGGTTCCTACTCGTGATTAAAATGTCATAAATACCCAAGCTTTATGTCATGCAATTGGAATGTTGAATAATTGATTTTTTGAACACAAAGCTTACCCATATTGGGTTCCCCCGTGAGTAAATCCGTAGTAGTTGTTCGTAGCCATTCCTTCCAGAATCTGCTGTCAAGGCCCGAAGGGTTATGAAGAAGTTAAATTGATCCGGCTGCCAGTAAAAAAAATTCACAAATCCACAATCAAAAGTCAACTGTTTTCATATAGCAAGAACAATTTCCATAGTAAACACCAAACAATCAAATTCTTTCGAAATCAGAAAGCTGCCATATAAGCAGTTTCTCCTTGCATTACATGTTCACACACATTATGACTTCGAGTAATTTGAGCAATACATGCATCAGTATAATGATAATGAGTACACAACACTGTTCACATAGAACAATCGACGCGCCAGTTTATACGTGATATTCAATGCTTTCTGATGAAACCCCATTGTTTAAAAAATACTGGAACAATCGCAATTTTTATTTTTCATATTATAGATCAGCCGCAGCGACATGGTCTCCACCGTACCGCTCCTTCTGAGCAAACCATTGCATTTAAAAATCGTCCCCACAGAAAACATTACACCCAGGATTAGCTCACAAATATCACCAAAAGTGAATTTCTTATGTTCGAAAGCTAAATAGGCGCCTTATCCAACGCAATTGATAGTTTGAAAATCACCATTAAAGAAAACCGCAATAGCTTCAAATGGGGAAGAGTTTGATGAGATGAAGGAAAATTTTACTTACCGCAGTTTTTGACCCGAGAAAATCAAGTTTTTCACGAATGTGAAACTCAAGGGTTCCCAGCCACCGGTGTTGCAGATGATAATGTCAATTAGATTCTTCAGATCCTTAGTTAATTTGTTCGGAATTTCCTCGTCAAAAGTCCACTGAAAATCACTTATTACTTTATGGGATTCTTCACCCGACTAAAAAATACACATTCACTATACAGAGACTGACTAATAAATATACGTGATGAAAAAATGCCGATGCGGTAAAAAGGACAGAGCGGATGCTCGAGAACGACCACCACGAACCTTGTGGCTAGACATGGAAGTAGGCACGAGATGAAAACTGAGGGAGACTAAATCTCTAGAATATGCGAATGATAACAAGATTGAAGTCTATGGGAGGATGGCATACAAACGCCCACAGATGGCGCGTAGCAATCAAAACACCATGCTAGCATGCTTTGAAAATTTTGAATGTTTGACAGAGCAACTTCAAGTAGTTGATTTCAGTAGAGTCAATTTGCAATTTCAACAGAATAAATTTGCAATTCAGTAGAGTAAATTTCCAATTTCAGTAGAATAAATTTGTAATTCAGTAGACTAAAAGAATACATTTACAATTCAGGCGAGTAAATTTACAATTTCAGTAGAATAAATTTGCAATTCAGTAGAGTAAAGTTGCAATTTCAATAGAGTAAATTTCCAATTTCAGTAGAGTATAAATTTCCAATTTCACTAGAGTATAAATTTCCAATTTCAGTCGAATAAATTCGCAATTCAGTAGAGAAAATTTCAAATTTCAGTAGAATGCATTTGCAATTCAGTACAGTAAATTTGCAATTTCAGTAGAATCCAATTGCGTTTTCACTGGAACAAATTTGCGCTTGCAGAAGCGCCAATTTCAGCTTTCAGCGCATCTGTTTCGTCCACACGAAACAATTATGAAACGTTTATGCACAAATTGCTTCTGATGTACGCGCGTTAGCGAACTTGACCGAAGCATAAGCGTAAAATAGAGACAGCAACACTAAACTCCAGAAATTTTAACGCTTTATTTACGAGGAATATTACCTGCTATACATTACACTGATTTTCAGCTGAGGGACTTTAACTGAATGACAGAATTTACTTTTTCAAAAGAGAAAACAGATATCGTCAAAAATATGTACAATTCTGCAGTTGCAGTTTGCAATCAATATCCTTAAACGTTAAACCGATTAATGTTGTAGTTACATAACAAAAATCGGTAGAGCTCGAGTAAATTTCTTGTACGTATTAAAAGCTTATTATTTTCACTTGATTAGCATCTTGATTATTTTGTTTTTCATTTTGAATGTACCCAAAATGCGAGATAAAACTCAACTAGGAAAAAACGAAATCAGTAATTTCGGGCGCTACAAAAGCGCGTTTGCCGGAGTCAGTTTGTGCTTTTAATGCAGCAGTTTTGTTCGCCCGCGCAGACATGCAAATGTGATGCAGGAAATAAGACTGTTTATGCGCATGCGTTAGATGACGCAGCCCAGCTAGCACAGATTGAGCTGAATTGCGCATTAAATGCGCTTCACCCTCTAAAACTGAGGACAAGCCGGAAAATATGCATATATTAAACGCCGTTTAGCTGCTGCATTTCCGACGATGGAAAATGAGTGTGAACTCCGGTGCGTAAAATGCGCGTTAATGATTCATGGGTTTTGCGCGAAGAAATACTGTCCAATTTATGCGCATATTTTGCGCCAATCCCCTAAAGCATTAAAGCATGCGCATAAACAGTCCAATTTTCTGCGTTAAATTTGCATGTCTGCGCGGGCGGACAAAACCGGTGTATTTAAAGCGCAAACTGACTCCGCCGCATGCACATTTTTAGCGCCCTTTCGAGCATTCTGTGCTACCTGGGTCAGCACAAAACCCATGCATCCTTAACGCGCGCTTCACTCGCTGGAGTTTACCCTAATTTTCCATCGTCGGAAGGGCAGCAACTAAATGGCGTTTAATATATGTATATTTTATATATGCACATTTTCCGGTGTGTGCTCAGTTTCAGAGGGTGGAGCACATTTAATGCGCTATTTAACTCAATCTGTGCTAGTATAGGTGCAGACAGCGAGATAAAAGGAGAAATCGAAAGACAAAAGACACAGCATGGAGATTTCAAATAACGTTTAAAAAATAAAATCAACTTTGGGAAAGTAGGTCTTTTTATACTGAAACACAAAGTTTTGATAGTATAAATCCGAGGATTCAATTAAAAAATTAGTAGCTATTAACTCTAAAAAAAGGTTTCTCGAAAAAATAAACAATTTGTTTTAAATCTTCCATTTTTATTACAAATTTTTAACCTTCCATAGCCACTAATTTCCGTTGAAAACAATCAGCCGTGATTCAGGAGAGCGGCGCCCTCTATGCCCGCCTTTTGAAATTGTCCCATCTGAATTCCCACCGGCCATTCCAGCCTGAGAATTCGCCGAGCCGGAAAAGTTCATAAAACTAAAAGATAGTGGCCAGAGATAGAAGAGAGGGAACGTGTGTGAAACGGAGAATCGATGAGAATATATGGGGAGAAGGAGCCAATGGAAAAACCGGTGTGGGGAAAGTTTTTTTGGAAGGAAGGAAATCAAAGGGAGGAAGCTCAAGGTGGCCTTTCATATACATATATATGCTGGAAAAATATGTACGGCTATATGTGATATATGCATGATATATCCCTCCCACGCATATTTCCTTATATGGCAAATCATATGTTTTTTTTGTGTTGACTATAATAATTTCAACTGAACCCTTTATCTATCAAAATCATCTCATTCTACCCTTTTCCTCTCCCCCCCCTTGGAAATGCATTCAAAGAAGCCCAAAAGGTCAACTTTATAGGTTGTCGGGGAGGACAATGATGGGGAAATGCCGATAAAAAGTTTCCTGGATCGCCTGGATGAAATTTGATAGCTCTATGGAGAAAAAGGTCCTGGAGAGACGGCTGGAGAAGACTTTTCTTTCTTCTTTTTCTCCCGTCCTCAGCATCTCATCTTGTTGGGGGTTTCCCTTGTTTTTTTTTTTTTTTTGTATTATTATAAAAGTTTATAAGACAGTCGCGTGTCCAAATCTTTCCTGGATCATTGTTTCCAGGGGTTTCCGGGAGGAAAAGTTCCCTGGAGAAGATTTCATGGAGGCAATTTGGTAAAAAGTAAGTTTTGCTGGAGGAAAAAAGGGGTGCGTTTGACTTTTTTTTTTTAGACACTCTATATTTTAGCTACAAAGAAAAAATATTTCTTCATGTTGGAATTGTCAATTTTTATTTTAGAATTTTGGAGAAAAAGGGTTGCTTTTCAATTTTGGAAAATTGCACAAAAGTCAAGATTTTTTCTCTTGACCTTTCCAAAATTTTCAGTTTGCAGACCAAAATGGGGGAAAAGGATTAACTTTTGTTTTTGGAGAAATGTACAAGTGTCAAGATTTTACGTTTTGATTTCGGTAATTTTCCGTTTCCAGGTCAAAATTTTGAGGGCAAAGGGCTAATTTTCTCATTTCCTCTTCATTTATTTTGTAGTACTTTCCTTCAAAACTGATATTTTTTTAAAATACTTGTTCAGTTGTTTTCATACAAATTGTTTCACGCAATTAGTTTCGCCAATATTTTAAATTTGCCTACAGTTTGAGGCTCAGCAAGTTGATCTTGCAAAAGAGGACCGTATTTTGTAGACGTTCGTGTATAGGTACCCCTATTGATTCCTTCGTGTAGTTGTCAGAATTGCTTATCAATAAAAATACAAAAATCTTCCAAAATTATGGAGGAAATGTTGAAAGCCCTATACATAATTATAAGATACATTTTAATGCTAAATGTCTTTCTGACACGTGTTGGAAAGACACATAAAAGGTGTTGTTAACGCTGTAAGCGTAAGCAATTGATGTGCAGAAATGTCTAATAGCGGTGCTTTATTTTGGAATGCAGAATTTCTGCCCAGCCTAATCCATAGCCCATGATGTCTGACGGGTAGTTTCAGAGACAAGTCGGAGGGGATCATGCATTTAAGTATAAATCTCCTTCACATTATAGCCACATCACGTGCATTTGGCTAATTCAGTATTGTCTTCTTGTTTCAAAAAGTGTCAAAACAATTTAGCCAATATTAACATAGAAAACGAAACTGTCCACTCTGGAGTGATAGTACAATTACTCAACTCTGTATTTTGTGAAGGAGAACTTGTTATAGCACAATGGATTTCATACGGTAAGTCTTTGTTTACTAATATGTTTGTCTTAATTGTAATAATATTGCTGGAGACAAGTTGCTTTCAAACAACTCGTTTTGTTTGGGAAGAAGATAAAGATTTACTGTGATGTATGGTTAATGGCTATTAAATAAATGTGGTTATTGTTCTCCTTCAGATCTACCCTCAGCTCTTTGCCACTGCCGCCACCTCCACTGACATTGGAGGAAAATATTGGACTATTAGATGATCTCGAGAATTTGGGTGTGGATTTTGACGGAGAAAATAATGATAACAGCCCTACCGAACCGCAGGTGGCACCTCCAGAAGCACTGTAAGTGCTTTTCGTTGTCAGTGTAAAACTCTATCTTAATGTAATGTAAAACAAATTTATGCAAAATTGAAGAGGAATTGCCTTCTATAGGTACATAATTTTTTGATTTGAATATTTACGTAACATACATTTTTGATGTAGTTCATTTGAATTCGAATAAATAATAATAAATATAAATATCAGCGGAATTCAAACGTGACAACAGGATGTCATTATCGAGTCAAATCGTTTTGTTGCGTGTTGAGGACACAGTCCTTCCAGACAATCAGATTTAAGCATTCGTCAAAGAAGTTTAGGTTAGATAACTATATAAATATCTTTCATGTGAAAGTATGCATACAACTGTTTACAGGTATATGCCTATTCTTTTGTTCGCCCTTACACAAAGTTTTATATTCTCCTTATGGGTGTACGAAGATGTTTGCACACATATTCGCAATGTCCGGCTTTTTCACATATACGTGTGTGCGTGTTTAAATACCGAAGAGGTTATTCCCTAACTTACTCTCCTTTGTCTCCTTAGGTCATGACGAAGTATATGCACTAATATGCAGTAAAGAAGTGAAAATATGTATGTATCGAAGTTACTGTATAACTGTATTACGTTTTCTTCACCGTGGTATGTCTTTTTAGGTGGTATCATGGTCGCTTGGATCGCCATGCCACGGAGGACCGACTCCGGACGACCGGTAAACCAGGAAGTTACTTAGTTAGGGAAAGTGACCGAAAACCTGGATCATATGTGCTTTCTTATTTGGGCCGTGCTGGAATCAATCATTTCCGGTAAAATTCATAATATCAGTTCTGGCGTATTGGCTATTGGCTTGTGGTTAGGATTGGAAGCAGATAACCCATGATGGTTTTTTAATAGAATAACGGCAGTGTGTGGAGACTTTTATATCGGTGGCCGCCAGTTTGACTCTTTAATGGATTTGATTGGATATTACACAAGCGTAGCAGATCTACTGAAAAAAGAAAGACTTTTGTACCCTGTTTCTCCTCCAGAGCCAGTAAACGATAAGAAAAGAGTTACAGCAATACTTCCATATACTCGAATGCCGGATACCGATGAACTAAGGTAATCATGTAACTGGATTCTAACAAATTCATGTCATCACGGCATGTTTACTGTATTTAGAGATTGGTTGTAAGTTCTTGGCTAAAAATGTCAACCGTTTTCGATACAGTTTCCAAAAAGGGGACATATTTTTCATGCACAACGACTTAGGAGACGGTTGGCTTTGGGTAACCGCTCACAGAACTGGAGAACAAGGACTTATATTTCGAGATTTGGTGGAAGATCTTGATGACATCATCGACCCGAACTCTGTTTTTTCTTGGTTTCACTCAAACGTGACGAAAGACGAAGCTGTGGACATGTTGGTTAAAGGTAAAATAATATAAACCTTGTTTTTCTAGTGCTGTTAAACGTCACTTGTGCACTGTTTGCAGAGTTTAAAATACCTTGTTTAACATATTGTAGTAAGTTAGTAAGCACAAGTCTGTTGGTTAATTGCAGTATTATTTCCTGTTTTTAGCTGGTCCCGGTAGTTTCTTGGTGCGACCAAGCGACAACTCCCCCGGAGACTACTCACTGTTTTTTCACATCAATAATCAAATTCAGCGCTTCCGCATAGAAAAGAAAGGCGTTCGATATCTTATGGGTGGTCGAACTTTTGAATGCCTGGATGCAGTGATTAACCGATACAGAACTGAGCAAATTGTAGAAGGACACACTTTGGGGCATCCTGTCGTTAAGGTGAGAAAGCTTTGTCTTCTTCTTCTTTTATGAATGAGCTGCAATGTGCATGGCATTTTTTTATGTACTTATTAGACTCAGACTGAGCCGGACAATGGACCTATTAAGGCTGAAGTCAAAAATCCTGAAAAGATTTACGCAAGCTTGCAGGAATGTCGTGACACAATTGGAATAAAAAAGACTGAAAGTAAGCAATGCTTTAGTTGGTAGATGCATCGTTGTTTTGTATCTGGTGTACTTAATTCTGCATTGTTCAAATGTTTCTAATAAATAATGTATTGCTTTGTGTTTTACTCTTCTAGTCTGCAAAAAATCTGGATACATTTACAAACGAAATGAGAAAAACAAGAAATGGAAGTCGATGTTTTTTATTCTACAAATGGATGGCACAGATACTCATTTACTAATTTTTGAAAGCCCAAAAGTAATTCCATGGCTTTTGTAATTAGTTAGTAGACTGTGATTGCATGAATCCTGGATTAGAACGATACAGAAGGGAGGCTAGAAGAATACATAGTTTCGTTTGTCTACCCGTTCGGGCACACTACTCAAGGATTCGTGATAGCCACATATTTTTTTAAATGCCAGTTTATGTAGTATGTATTACAATAGTATTTATTTACATTATTTTGTAGAGAACGAAGCCGAAGGGGCTGGTGGACCTAGGCTGTGCATATCTGTACCCACTTCATGAAACGTTTTTCGAAAAACCGTTTTGCTTTCAACTGGTGGAAAGAGCGCTCCCTTGTCTTGCAACTGTATCATATTTATGTGCTCCCAGCAATGATGAATTGGAGGTGATTTTTAACAGTTGTCTATGTACCTTTTGTGTATGTACGGAAGTACATATTAGTAGCATATTTATATTTCCGATACAAGTGCAGACAATAATGCATTGAAATTTTTGTTAAAGGATTGGATTGGGATTTTAAAACCTTTGTGCATCCCACAAATGGCTCGGGCACCTAAAATATCGAGACTGAGAGAACTCCGTTGCTTGTCACTGGGTATTTTGGAAGCTCATAGACTTCCTTACAAGCTCGTTCCAAATCCTATGTGTATTTTGTCATTAAATCAAGTTAAAGTTGCTCGTACCAAAGTTAAAACCGGGTACGATCCCGTGTGGGATGAAGAGTTCGTTTTAGAGTAAGTATTATTTATTTATTTAATTATTTTATATGCATTTGGTGTATGAAATTTTGAAAATGAAGTTCACCTAGATTTAATATGCGCATTTCGCTACTTTCTCAATCAGTGACATCCCACCCGACGTTAAGACGTTTTCAATAACTGTCGTAAATAAAGGCAAAAGGGCAAAAGATGCTGATGTGGCAGAAGTAACACTTGACTTGACTTCACTTGCAAATGGAGAAGAGGTATTTATTCCATTTGTTATACAGAATTGTTGTCCTAAATAATCGCAATCAGTGATTACCCACTCCAGCGCTGATTACAAAATGCTAGAAGGGAATACAAATGAAAATTAAATGCATTCAGTACGTACTTACTGCTTAGGGCCTATTTATGTATGTGTTTTCTCCAGAAAGAAGAGTGGTACTCTCTGAGTGGGATTACACCAATCGGCGAGTGGGGTTCTCTTAGACTGAAAATACGTTATATCCACGATCTAATAATGCCGATTGAAGAGTACTCACCGCTAAAAGAGCTCTTGCTGGATCAGAAACTGGAAGCTGTGAGTGCTTTGGCCAATGTTTGCCATTCCAATCGAACTACTTTGGCGAATTCTCTCCTCCGAGTATTCAGGTATCTCTTTTGTGCAAATATATTCATGCTTTTTACAGTTTGGTACTTCAAATAGTATTTTTGACGAGCAATTTTTTATCACATTTGCTATTAGGTTTGAAAAGAAGGAAGCTGATCTACTAGCAACTTTGGTTGAGCAATCTGTGACAAAGGAAGCAGAAACAACGACGCTATTTAGAGCTGATTCTCTTACAACAACATTGATGGACTTGTACATGAAGAGTGTGTGTGAAGATTTCTTGCAAGCGGCATTGTCAGAAACTATCAACAGAATTTTGGACACAAAACAATCGTGTGAATTAAACCCAAGCAAAATGGAGCCAGGGGTGGACAACTGCGCCAACGCTGAGTTTCTGCTCGTCGTGCTAGATGATATCACTGAAAATATTTTCATGGCATACGATTCTTGTGCCTCGTAAGTAGTTTTTCCATGCTCACCTCCATCTTGAAAGTGTTACTTTTTGTTGATATCTCAATCAAAGCAGATGACAACTATGAATAATAACCTGCTCTACTTAATTGCTTGCAGGACTTTGAGATACATTTGCGGAAGTTTGCAACGCGCGGCAATGACGAAGTGGCCAAATGAACGATTAGTCAAAGCTAGAGTTGTTAGTGGATTTATTTTTTTAAGACTCCTGTGTCCTGCTTTACTCAATCCTCGCCAGTTTAACTTGGTTTCAGGTATGTATTCTGATAGTGGTTCTTACATTTTTGATGTTTATGAGAACTTTAAACAAATAGGGCTGACAATTACATCATATGTATAAAGTTGACAGAAATGAATTGGTATGCGTTATCTTATTTTCAGAGACACCGCCACCAGCCGCAGCCAGATCTCTTGTAATGATTGCAAAATGCTTACAAAATCTGGCGAATTTGGTTGAATTTGGCGGAAAAGAGCCCTACATGGAGGTTGTGAATCCTTTCATCTTGAAAAATAAAGAGCGAATGATTGTATTCTTGGACCATCTGTCGGTAAGTACATTTTGAGAATAAGAGTTTTCGACATCACGAAATACAAGTACTTCAAATTAAGTAATATTTTGGCTTTTCCTTCAGAATGTAAAAGAAAAACCCGAACCTGAGGAGGATCATTTGCTCAAGGGGGATCCTGCACGTGACATGAGCACTTTACATCATATTTGCGTGACAAACTTCAAGGAACTTCAAGCCACCAGCCGAACACAGGTAAATAAATAATAATTAAGTGGTATTAAATAAATAAGTAAGTAGTACACAGTCCACCATAGCCGGAGTTTGTAAACATTTACGACAAAATGACATTGCACTATTTCTAAAATATTCATATTTGTTTATTTTCCCTACAGCTAACTATTAAGAAACTGGTGACCGTGACTGAAATGCTCAGCAAGCACAAGCAAAAATACAAAGAAATGCTTCGATCTTAAGAACGCCTACAACGTACCAAAAAAGACTACATATTTATAGGTGTCGTGGTTGATAATGTATAGAATAGTCAAAAATCGAAATCATTTGTGTACTAAACTAATATATTAGAAGCTAGAGATTTAATACGTAAAAATAAGTCGCCCTTTGCTTAATATTGTGTTAGCAATTTCGCAAGAGTATAGGTTATCGATGTTTTGCTAGCGTGTAATGATATTAATTACTAATTAATTACTATTAAGTTTACTAATGATCATTATTATTTGTATCATATACGGCGGGGGGTATATTATTTCACGCATTACGAGAAATGCGGGTACTAAATTCTAATCATTGTACGCTTCGAAAAGTTAAGACATAAGCTTGTAGTTGTGCAAAAGTTGATATGTTTTTACTATGAATTTTGTGTCTTTGTGCGTTTAGTAGCAGTATGTAGGTATTATACCTATACATAGAAATACACGCCTTGCTAACTTAGCTTACTAAAGATTCTGCAAACGACGGGAGTGCTTTTGTGGGTGTGTTATCCGCTAATTAATCACGTAGTGTTAAGTTTGCACAATCCTTTAAATTGTAGTTTTGTTGATGTTGATATACAAAATAATACACAACACAAGTATGTCTAGGTCTTGGTTTGCTGATTGAGTTACTGCAAGTGCAAGTTTCATATACATATGTTGTACATATGTACTTTTATGTATAACACACGTAGATGCTGATCCTCGTCCAAACTACCTTCATAATATTTTGAATGAATTCAATTTATGTTATTGTGTTAGAATTTACGATATGCATACATTTGTGGAACCTCTTGAGCTTTTCTAGAGTTTTATCAAAAACTTGTAATTCTACATGTGCAAGTAAAGTACATTAATACATTATATAAGTTGGTCTAAAATAATTCACGCAGCTGACCTTATGTATTATACATATTATTGCATTGTTGTTTACTTTGATTTCACCAACTGTATACACAACAAAGTCCTAGCCACTTTAGATATTAACTGAAAAGTATAAACATATGTATACAAGCAAAGTATCCTTTCGCTGTGTAATTAAATCCATCTATTATGGTGTAATTTGTAATATTTATCTGTATGCTGGTGTTGATATGGTTGACTGGTTTTATAAGCACGCCTTCATAAATTCTTAGACAGAGGGCAAAAATTAACTAGTGCTACCTCGAAATCATTGAATAGACTTGCAATTACAAAAATTGTTAAATGAAATGAAATAACATAATGAAAAGACTTTTAGTTCCCCGCAATAACATGTGAAGGAGATTAATGTAAAATACACACAACAATAGTTTTGTAATCCTGAAAGTAACAAGGAACTTGACTTTCCTTTAAAAAATTAACAAAATGACTTATTGAGCTGTGTTGAAACACTTTGCCAATTTACCTGTGCCCTTTTTACGCCAACAATTGTGTGAAAACAATAATTTCCTAATGGGGTAATGAGTTATCTATGTAATTAAATTATTAATGAAATGACACAAGAATAATTGTATAGAACATGAGTTTTAACATAAATTACAAACGAGAATCGGGCCGTAGGACTCGTTCTTTGAAAATCTAGCGTCTATCTCCAAGTCTGTAATCCAAAGATGAAATTGGACTGAACAACTAATTATTTATGGGTACGTGTAGGTATTAGGTATGTATAGTTTCAGAAGTAAAATAGCTTGAAGTACATGTGTCAAATCGCGGGTAGTTCTATAAGTACTACATCTATACTTATACATAAATATTTATACATTGTGTAACGAACAAGTAGTATAGTAACTAATTCTGAGTTAACAATTAAGAACCAAATTACAGCAAGGTCTTGGAATTCTTCGTAAAAGGAACAAAAATAATTGTAATTCTAAATTATTATCAGTTGAAATTATCACTCTAGCACACATTATTGTAATGTAATAATGATGATACACTTTACTAATTTTTCATTTAATTATAGGAAAAAAGATGACTAAGATCATTAAGCAGCAGCAAACATGAGAAATAAAGAGTTTTGTAATGATAAAAATATAAATCATCTTCTATTTACTTTTCTTGTGTATTGGCAATTGGCATACACTACAAAATTGTACATCATGTTTCAACAACGTTTTACATTTTAATTCTGATTTCTGTTGACTCGTCCCAAATCCTCAACTTCAATAGTATAGTTTTGTCTTTTGTGTCAATTTGATCTCTACATATATATAGAAAAGCTTCCGTTTACAAAAATCAATCATAAAAAATATCCGTTACCCGAAATGCTCGATTATTTTTAATATTGTCAAAAATCCGTGTCCATGTGACTCGTGGCTCGATCTTAGATTTGGAAGATATTCGCAAAAAACATCTGTACACTTGGGGACAAGACGGGGCGAATTCTCAATCTCTATTAAGATTGTCAATATTTATCAATTATTATTATTGAGTAAAATATTTACTTTTTTAATTATTGCAATTGCAAGCGATTCAAAATTCAGGCTCAAGCATTGCCAACCATTATTTACAATTTGCAATTAATAATCATACAGATTACAACAATTTAATTACTTTGCTCCGCTATTCAATAATGGGTAATAAAAAATGGAATATTTTATAGAATATTGAACATCAACACTGAACATGGAAAAATATGTACATATTATAGACTTTTTTATTATTTTTAATGCCTATAGTTTTATTTTAATTATCTAATTTTTATTCTTTCTGAGTTCTATCAGTGATCCTGATTTTTCGGATTCGGATTTCGGATTCGGATATCCTGATTTTCGTGATCCTTCCTGATCCTGATGGGATTCCTGATTCCTGATTATCCTGATAGGATTCTTTCATTCTTTTTGACTTTTGATTTTGATTGATTTGATTGGCGCTGGCGATTCTACCCTGACTTCTATTTCTGACTTTCTGACCTGAACCTGATTGAATATTTGTGTATTTCCTTGGATTTCTTTTTTCCATTGCTAATCAAAAATGTCCCTAGCAACGATGATGACCCTACTGACCACAAATGTGGTCCTCATGACAATATATCCCCGGGAATTATCCGCTAATCCATCATCAAGTAGAGCGGGACATTTCCCTCCCGAAGATTTCCTTCCCCCAGAAGCCTTCTTGCACAAATACACGAAAGAGCCCACACAACAGAGCCTTCTCCTGACCTCGTCCAAAGTGGACCTGGAAGGCGGGCGGGCTTTGGTGAAGGCCCTGCAAGCGCTGGACTCGAGAATCAAAACGGATACGTGTTACCGGCTGGATCTCAGCGTGCCCCAAGAGCCTTCTCCGGTCGTCCTTTGCCTACGTCCTTTCGACTGGGATAAGTCCGTTTTTAGCAAGAAATTTAAGTTTACACGGCAGCTGGCTAACAAGTCCGTTGAGGTACGTAAATATTAATAAATTATATTAAAAAGTTAATTTTTTAATTCTTTACGTCTTTATTTTGATTTAAATGATCCCAAATCGGATTTATCCGAATCTTTTCCGGGGACAATTTTTCTCTTTTAGGTTATCACCTTGGCGGATCTCCGAAGGAATAACGAGATTGTGGATGGCTTTGCCGTTTCCTTCGGGGATTCTCACATTCGGGGAAAGCTCTCCGCAGCCGGGTATTTCTCAACAATTCTTGGAAGCTCCATTATAACTGTATAATAGATGCTTCAATTATCGAATTAGTTAAATTAAATTGCCCACTTAAATAAATGACAGGATAAATAATTTTTTAAATAATAAATATTTTTTAAATAATAAATATTTTTTAAATAATAAATATTTTTTAAATAATAAATATTTTTAAAATAATAAATATTTTTTAAATAATAAATATTTTTTAAATAATAAATAGTTTTTAAATAATATTTTTTAAATAATAAATAATTTTTTGCGCAAGAAACTTCTATGGAACCATCATATTTTCCCTCGTGCCCGGAGGGCCCCTTCGAATGTGCCAAGTCTCCCCCATCGCCCAACTCCCGCAATTGATCAACCTGGAAGAATTCGAGGACCGAGAGGAGCTCCAGGAATTCTTGGCCTCCAGAACCTCCCGGAATTTGAATAGGAATCCGGATGCCGTGGTCGTCTGCGATGACGAGAAGGAAGACTATGAATCCTTCGCGGGTGAGATCATCCAGAAGATGCAAAGGAGGAAGCGTCGTGACCTGGGTCAGCGGGGGAAAAGGGCGGATGATGAGTCATCAGATCCTCCCAATTCTCCAGAAACTCCCCCTCCTGCGCCGGAAACTCCGCCCCCACCAGGAAGCCCTCCGGCGGGGGACAATTCCGAAGCCAAGGACGATGATTCTAATTCTAATGATCAGGATGACAGCGGATCCGTTGATTCCGACCCGGGAAATGCCGCCAAAGGACGATCCGCTTCCGGGGTTGGAGGAGGAGGCGGGAATGAGACGGAGATGAAAATCGCCCCGGATCATGAACCAAGGCCGCTATCGCACTTCCGGTTTGTACCTGGGCGCTTCATCCCTTGTTAATTAATTAACTTATTAATTAATTTATTAATTATAATTAAAACAAATCCAGCGAATATGCGATCTAAAGAGCGGTAAAATTGAAAAAGTTTAACTTAGAAAGGACTGAAGCAATTTTGTAATTTTAAATAATTAATTATTATCGAGTAGAATCTAATTTTTTCCGTTAAAATACATTTTTATCCAGACAATATAAATTCCTGGACGTGTACTTTGAGGTCCACCCGGATTTTGCCAAAGAGAGATTTAATGACGAGGCCGTTTCTCTCATTGCCGCCCTCTCCGGTTACGTCGAGATGGCTGATTGGGTCTCCCGAGCCGCGGATTATGATGGGGATGGCGTCTCCGACAATATCGGGTTTAAATACGCTGAGGTGGGCTCTTTTGGATTAAATCGGACATTTCCTGATACATTATAAATTATAAGGCAGTAAGGCACATACGTAAATTGCATGGGAATAAATCTAACAAATGGGGAAATGGGGATTAATTTGAGATCAATTTGGGAATTTTTAATTTAATTGAGATTTTTTAGTCTTTTAATTTAATTTAATTAAGATTTTTGAATAACAATTTCATTTTCATGAGTAATTAAATTACTAAACCCAAAACAATCCGCTTCATAGCTCAACATTAACTTGAAGTACGAGGATGAGGAGCAAGCGGAAGTGATTGACAATTTGAGGACGAACAAGGTGAAGACTTTCTTGAGTAAATTGAAGAAGATGAAGGAGGATGGATTAACTATTTTTGTGATTCCCCTTCAAAACCCCATTTACCTTCATCTGGCCATGAATGAGGGGAATGAGTTCGTATATGATGGATGTAAGTCCGCTTTTGTATACAATAAGGAATGACCCCATTATCAGGGATAAATGTATTGTCTTAATCCAGCATTCTCTTCATGTACAGCCCTTTAAATACACAGTGTCTAGTAAATATCTAAATACACAGTTGCTCTAGCAAAAATTATTTCTCAGCACGGAATCCTGATTTTTTTCTGTGGAGAATTAATTCTTTTTAAAATACTTTTTAAATACTTTTTAAATTCCTTTTTTTATTTAAATTTTTAAAATCCATTTTTGTTGGATTTACCCCAGGCACGGCCTGTACGAATCAGATGACGGGCCTAATTAATCCGGATGCCAGGCGATACAGCGATCGGGGGGAGGCGGTGAGGATGTTGTTTGCCGTCATTCAAATCCTCGTCACGTCCATCGTTCACACGGAGCACACGTGCTTCGGGGATTGCATGTACGACGATGTGATGATGCCCGAGATCGGCGGGGACTCCTGGGGGGCCTGCCTCGTCGAGGGCAGCATGTTTGACCTCTCCCATATCCCACTCAATGCTTTCAGGTTCGTTCTTAAATGCATTCTAAACTTTAAAAAATGGCCCCTTGGATTTAAACCGATCTGTATACAAAGGATTTTTCATTTTAATGGATTTATAATATATACTTATGCAGAAATACGCAGATATACATAAAAATGTGTATATAAGCTGTACATCGATGCTCCAGTTTTCGTCCAACTGCATTTCTTCCTACTTCCAAAATGTTGCTCCTTTTCTTGAAGCAATCTTGTAGCAAAATTCTGTATCTGTACGTATTACGTATAAGCTACATTTCATTTTTGTTCCGTCAATATCACTTTTATGTAGGGGTGAAGACGATTCGATTCTGAATCGAATTTTTTTTTATTCAATTCGATTCGATTCTGAATCGGATTTTTTTTATTCAATTCAATTCGATTCTGAATCGGATTTTTTTTATTCAATTCAATTCGATTCTGAATCGGATTTTTTTTATTCAATTCAATTCGATCCAGATCCAATTTGAATACTTGAAATTTTGATTCGATTCGAAAGCGTGAATCGAATCAAATAATTCGATTCAAGACATAAATCGTATCATAAAAAACTGAAATTCGATTCATTCGATCCAATTGAATACAAAGTTTTTGGATACTCTTCCGAAGCAGAGCAAATACCATCAAAATATGGTAGCAAATTTAAATCAACGGTAAATATTATATCAATGTTGCTTGCATTTATTTGAATTGGCAAATGATTAGGCTTTATTATATGCTTAAAATTTGCAAAAAGTGAAAAAATGTGTCATAAAATGATATATTTTTTTGGATCGTTTCAATCATGATTCGATTCAATCCATGGCTTGAATAGAGTCGAATTGAATGGCATCATGAATCGGATGGAATTGCGAATTTCCGTCCGATCCGGGCTTTGAAACGAATCGAACTACAAATGGATCAAAGATCAAATCGGATCGTTGCCACTCATAACTTTTAGGAATTTGGATTTTTAGCCGAAAACTGTTCGCATGCTTTCATGCATCCATGCGTACTATATGTAGATTATATGCGTATATTGTGTAGACTCTAATATGTAGTTTATATGTATAGTTATATAATATACATATATGGTATATTATTATGTAGCTTATATGTTATAGTTTCGTGAATATAGTCCGTAAAAATTTAATATATTTTGTCCGTTGGTCCGAATGGGTTCATCCAAAAATAAAGGACAATATATCAACCCTTTCGTAGATTTCATAGCCTTTTCGGTGACCTCGTCATCACTACAAAAGTAAATAAGGTCGTCGGGTTAGAACAAAAAGGGGATGATGAGAGGGGGCTTTTTGGTTGTTCAGAAAGTACAGAAATAGTTGAAGTGTAGAAAGTCCAGCATTAATAATTATTACAAAAGAAGGCAAAAATAAACATGGGAAGGCAACCGGCGAGTGAAATAACTGGGAAAAGGTCCCATTTTCAACAATTGTTTTTTTTTTTGGTGTCCAGAATAAGTAATTGTACGGCGGAGGACGGGAAGAAATGCATGGCCACTTTGGAGGAGAGGTCACAGGAGGGGAATTGTTTCCAGGTCGAGGATGAGCCTCCTTACTGTGGAAATGGTACCTTAGAGATAATAATAATAAATCTTTTGTCAAATAAAGACTCTGTTGTAGGGATTGTATTGTTCCTTGAAAGTAACCCTTTTGTTGGGTTAATTTTAGAATTTGTATTTATAAAAATGTCCCTCTGACAAAGGTTTCGTGGATCCTGGAGAAGAATGTGACTGTGGGACATTGGCCACTTGTCAGCTCCAGAAATGTGCCTGCGGGCCCCGGACGGGGACTTTGCCTTGTGTGAAATTATCGGATATGAGCACACATCTGTGTGAGTCTTTAATCAAATGCCGGGGCTACCGCTTTGTCCATGAGGTGGGACTCATCAATGGCTCCAATTTCCTGGCTTCCCTCCCCGATTTACTGGAATATCGCCTCAAGACATTTAATTCCCGGGCTTCCACGCAATCTGAGGGGCTAAATCTACTAATAATTATTCCTCCTTTAATTTTCTCCATTTATTTTGCCTATTGAAGGGAGATTGCGGACCATAAAAAAGGATTCAAATCCCGAGAGATTGAATGACTTATGCAATGTTTACGTTCTGCGTGTTCCAGTGAGGTGATTTGCGGCTTGAAGAAATAAAATAAATGTATTGATTTTTGTATTAAAAGTAAATACATCCAAAAATAAAGGAAGTAAATAAAGCTTTTGGTTGATTTTGATGGGAGTTTAATAGCGTCGATTATTTTGAAATAATTATTTTGAATCAATTCTTATTTTGAAATAATTATTTTGAATCCATTCTTATTTTGAAATAATTATTTTGAATCAATTCTTATTTTGAATCCATTCTTATTTTGAAATAATTATTTTGAATCAATTCTTATTTTGAAATAATTATTTTGAATCAATTCTTATTTTGAAA